>JAFVLL020038084.1:0-89520 GCA_021397915.2 Tor tambroides
GAATCTAAAATATATGAAAGTTTCACTTTTTGAAATAACTTACAAGAAAAAATGAACTTTTTCACGACATTCTAATTTACTGAGATGCACCTGTAAATTGTTTGTCTGTAGGTTTTGATGCCTGCAATCATTTTGCAGATTCATTCAGAATGTGGAGGTGACAGTATTACCTCAGATTGAATCAGTTATTTCTGCAATAAATACTATAAAACACCATTCTTAATAAATTTCCCACATGCTTTTGTTTGTGTTTGTGTATGTCTATGAAATACTTCAGAAATGATCATCTCTTCAATGTTAAGCATGTTGCAGGGTATTTCAAAAGAAGGAATGCTGTCAAGTGAGAGGTGGGAAGGAGGTTGGATTGTGATTTAGGTAAGAACAGGTGAAGCAAGTTATACATTTTACATTACTTTTGGAATGTCAGACACTGTGAGCAAATCAACATCAGCACATAAGTAAGGTAAGACAATAGAAGAGATTTCCTTGATATAGTGTTCAAAAGTTTAGGGACAGTAAGATTTGTTAGTACTTTTATCCAGCAAGAATGCATTAAATTTTTCAAAAGTGTAGGGCCTAAGTGAAGACATTTATAATGTTATAAAGAGTTCTACTTCAAATAAATGCTGCTCTTTTGAACCTCGTATTCATCTGTGAATCCTGAAGATAAAATCATGCTTTCCACAAAAATATTCAGCAGCACAACTGCTTTCAACCTGGATAATAATTAGAAATGTTTCTTGCAGCTTTGACTCACAGGAATAAATTAAATTTTAAAATATATTCAAATAGAAAACATTTATTTTAAATTGTAGTAATATTTATCGTTATTATTGTTATGTTATTAATACTCACTGTTTTTACTGTATTTTTGACCAGACAAATGCAGCCTTGAGGAGCAGAAAAAAACTGAAAATCATTAAACAATCTTACCCACCCCAAACTTTTGTTAATTCTACTAAATTCTGCCGATTTCCTGCTTGACAACTTGGTACTAAAGCTTGGTTGTAATAATAGCCATATGGCCAACGATTCCTGGTTATAAATGGCAGCAGGTTAGTCTCAGTGCTGAATAATATCTGGGGCTGTTTCATTTGTTGGACCATAAAAAACAGTGTTAATCTCCAGATTTAGTTGTTTAATTAATTTCATAGTTGCTCATGAAAACAGAATTATGTGCTTATGATTGCAGATGGCGAGGACATCGATTGAGATCAATAAAGCAGACATGAGTGACGAAATGCAGCGGGAGGCTCTTCAGTGTGCTCTTCTGGCTGTGAATATGTACAAAAAGGAAAACGACATTGCTAACTACATCAAGAAGGTTGATATTAGAGTTTCTTGATTTCCTGAGTGAATGTAATGTCTTAATGAGCTGCAAAATATTGAAAATGGTCTGGTTTTTGTCAGGAGCTTGATGATAGAGATTGAGTGCTTTCTGTTGATGTGAGTTTAGTGGAATCTTGATACTGTTTTTGTTTTATAGGAATTTAACAGAAGGCATGGAAAATCCTGGCAATGTATTATGGGGACCCTTGGTTACTCTGTGTCCCATACTGAGAACTGTTTTATCGACTTCGATGTTGGTGACAAAAATGTTCTGCTTTTCAAGACAGGCTGAGTGACAACAACAGTTCAAACATATTTTATGATAAGGTGCTGGAGTGGAGTAGAGCAATTTTAGTTGTGGTGGCACATGCTGCATAGATCTGTATTATGGTTGTTTAAATAAACATTTTAATCACTTTATAATTCACTGTGGGCTTATTTGCTGTTTAAGTTGAAATCGGGTTCTGACTGTCCTCACAAAAAAATATTACTTTTTAATTCATTTGATACATTTCTAAGGCCTCTAAATTATCAGCATGATCAAAACTTTGCTGATAAACCTGTTGTAACAGAGTCCCACTGGAGGCAAGTTGTGATCAACCCAAGTGCAGTTTATTATAATCCAAAAGTGAACTAAAACACAAGGAACAAGGCTTGGCTTGGCAAAAACATGAACAAGACTTGGCATGGCAGGGGCAAAGACATGAAAACAACTCCCCAACAGCAAGTTACACAATACAAAGACAAGGAACAAAGACAACATGGGGTCTACTTATACCATAAAATGAAGGTCACATGACAAAAAATCCAACCAATGAGAAACAAGACACATGACTAAGACAACCAATGAGAACATGACACATGCAGCCATAGAAATGTATAGATGCCCTATTCGACCACTCCAGATACTTTAGGTGTGTTCGACTTGAAGCACGGCTACAGACAGCGATCAATGAGAGTAGCCACTTGCAGTCAGGTGAAAATGAAAACGTTTCTGAAACGTCTATGTATTTGACAAATATCGCATTTTATTCACTTCATCTGTGATAGAGTTTGCAAACACCGCGTGAGGGTCACTAACGGGAGCAGAAAGTGTCCAGCTTGACGTGTCCGTTTTCAACCCTGACTGCAAGCGGCTACTCTCGTTGATCGCTGTCTGTAGCCGTGCTTCAAGTCGAACGCACCTAATGACAAAACTACAAAATAAAAGACATGAACAATGAACATGAAACAAAAAAAAAACCCATGTTACATACCCCCCCCCCCCCCCCCCCAAGGGCGGCACCCCCTGAAACACTCACCCCAAAACACTAACAAAAGCCAAAAATAGGGTGACCATATTTTAGTTTTATTAAAAGAGGACAGTGGGGGCAGAATGCAGATGGGGGGGGGGGTTGTTGGTTGGGGTTAAGGGGCGTTAAAGTAGCCCCCAAAGTAGTGCAACCATATCAAAACTCAAAATATGTCATTTCCAAAATTTATTTTACAGTCACCATTTTGCAGATTGATCATAAACACAGCTAAAAGGCTTCCTACCAGTGGCCATCCTTCATAAAACTTAACAGCTACCTTATCATAGGTAGAATGCAAAATGTTTCAATACAAGCATTTCAGTCAAATGTAATTTATCCAATATTTCAAACCTTTAACCCAGGGGAGACAATCAACCTGCCACAACAGTTTAAAATCAGCCCAATTCCGTGCAAAAAATGCGGATTTGGCAACCCTGCATCCAAAAGGATTTAAATACTCCGCATATTGATAGCGGCTCCCTGATGCGCGAAAATTATGTTCAATATTAGAATGTTTGTGGGAGCGGTAATGGTCAAAAATTGGGAGGGGGAGTCCTGCGCAGGGCTTTAATATAAAAATGCACACAATGAATGGCGACTGTAGAAAGCAAAAGCCGAATTCCGGACATTTTGGGTGATATAGAAATCTCAGCCCAACGCATTTTTTTAGGTCCAAAAAGAGGACATGTCCGGGAAAAGAGGACGTATGTAGCCATGTGGCAGCCATGACATGACGAGGATCTGATGTGATGGCCGTGGCTTGGCAAGGTTTTGGCGTGGCGGTCATCCTGCAAGGAGACTTCTGTGTGGTGGCCATCTCTTGAACAGGCTCTGGCTTGTCAGACATGACGTGAACAACTGCAGACATGACAGCTGGGACATGGAAATGCGGTGAACATGATTTCACCAAGTCCAAAATGTTCCTGGATCAACATCCTTGTTGATCCTAGAACAACATTCCAATCAACCAATCAGAATCGGGGGATAACTTTTCAGGAAATATCTGTTTTAGGCTTAAGATCAGGGTTAGGTGCTTTTACACCCTTGTTAATCCGCTATCATTTCCCACTGATTTTAGGAATAAATCATGAGTAGGGTTAGGTTAAGGGGTAGGGATTGGGTTAAGTCTATATTTTTGGACAGTAATGTTGATCCAGGACCAATAAAAGATGTTGATCCAGGAACAAGAGTGTAACTGTTCAAACATCCACCTTCAGCTCGTGCTTCACGTGTCTTTTTGCTGTCAACAAGTAAATGTAAGAATAACTGACACATTTGAAAACAAACATTTATTTATTTTTTTTAAAGCTGCAGTCCATAAGTTTTGCCTCTTTGTCGCTATATCTGTTTGAAAACCTGGAATTGCAGCTCTGTGCGGAATTATCTTCCTTGCCTGGGTTGTGAGTCGGCACGGCTCCAGCAAGAATGAATCTAATTTTTTGAGGAGTATGTGTGTCAGTCAGTCACCGCACCGGTGTGGATACTGTACTTAGGAATCACAGATTCTAGCCTACGTCTTGGAATATATGACCCAAATAAGAATTTTCACCAACAGGTAAGTAACAAGTCTGCCACGTTTGTTCTGACCAACTGAGGAAAAAAGCATTACAATAAATCGCGCTACCAATGGTGATTAAATCTAACGATCGGTTAGCTCATATCACAACTAACCGTGCAAATTATTATTATTGTTTTACTTTATTCTCAAATTATTAATGTTAACAACATCAGCATTGCGTGACTATGAGTATAGTGTGCATTAGCGTGTAGATTTAAATTTCTGTACAGTCTAATCTAATTGTCATGCCATTCCAATTTCATATTAAGAAATTCTTTTAACCCAAAAAGCAAACTATGCTCCTTTCGAACTGGTTGTCATTAAAATACAAATCTTGTGTAATCCCAGGCTATCTGTTATCATAAGCACATTTAAAACTGGAATATAATTTAATTTCATTCACATGCGTTTCATAAACACATAATCCTTTCTTGATTACAATCTGCCATCAAAATGATACATTTAATAGTCAAGTCAAGTCACCTTTATGTATATAGCGCTTTTAACAATACAGATTGTGTCAAAGCACTTAACAGTATCAAATTGGAGGATGGAGTGTCAGTAATGTATAATAATAAGATGAAACATTCAATTTTCAGTTAAAGGCATTTCATTATTGAATTCAGAGAGGTCACTGTCTAGCTCAGTTTAGTTTAATTAGTATCTGTGAAATCAAATTGACGATAATCGCTAGAAATTAAGTGTCCCCAACTGAGCAAGCCAGAGGCGACAGTGGCAAGGAACCAAAACTCCCTCTGTGACAGAATGGAGAAAAAAAAAAAACCTGTGAGAAACCAGTCTCAGTTCGGGGGCCAGTTCTCCTCTGACCAGGAGATAATTGTTTAATTATTGTTTACTTATTGTTTTAATTAAAATGTTAAATGTATAAATGTATTTATTTATATTTTATATCACTGCAATTTCTAACAATAGTATTTTGTCGTTAAGTATTTTATTATATTTTTAGTTATTTACTTTTATTTTTAGTTTTATTGTATTTAAGTCGAGGTCTTCACTGGGGATATGTCCCCGGGGCTCATCCAGGTGTCCCGGCCTCCGCCGACAATCAGGGAGACATCATCTCCTGGCGCCGATCCACCATCTGATCCGGACACGGACTGAGAAACAGAATATGAAAAAAAACAGACAAATATTAGCGTAGATGCCATTCTTCTTACGATGTAACGAGTACATCATGCGTTATGGGGAGTGTTCCCGGTTCCGGTTTATCTAATTAATGCAGCCTAACAATCCTTTAATGGATTTGAATAAAAGAAGTGCATTAGTGTGTTATGTGTAAGCCAGTTTAAAGAAATGTGTCTTTAATCTAGATTTAAACTGACAGAGTGTGTCTGCCGAACAGTGTTAGGTAGATTGTTCCAGAGTTTGGGTGCTAAATAGGAAAAGGATCTGCCGCCCGCAGTTGATTTTGATATTCTAGGTATTATCAAACGGCCAGAGTTTTGAGAACGCAGCGGACGTGGAGGACTATAATGTGATAGGAGCTCGCTCAAGTACTGAGGAGCTAAATGATGAAGGGCTTTAGCCATGATGCTAGTCATATAATTAGAATATCATCAAAGTTGATTTATTTCACTAATTCCATTCAAAGCGAAACTTGTATAATGTATACGTCATTACACACAGACGTATATTTCAAGTGTTTATTTCTTTTAATTTTGATGATTATAACTGACAACTAATGAAAACCCCAAATTCAGTATCTCAGAAAATTAGAATATTACTTAAGACCAATACAAAGAAAGGATTTTTAGAACTCTTGGCCAACTGAAAAGTATGAACATGAAAAGTATGAGCATGTACAGCACTCAATACTTAGTTGGGGCTCCTTTTGTCTGAATTACTGCAGCAATGCGGCGTGGCATGGAGTCGATCAGTCTGTGGCACTGCTCAGGTGTTATGAGAGCCCAGGTTGCTCTGATAGCGGCCTTCAGCTCTTCTGCATTGTTGGGTCTGGCATATCGCATCTTCCTCTTCACATACCCCATAGATTTTCTATGGGGTTAAGGTCAAGCAAGTTTGCTGGCCAATTAAGAACAGGGATACCATGGTCGTAAACCCAGGTACTGGTAGCTTTGGCACTGTGTGCAGGTGCCAGAATCATTGGAAAATGAAATCTGCATCTCCATAAAGTTGGTCAGCAGCAGGAGAAGCATGAAGTGCTCTAAAACCTCCTGGTATACGGCTGTGTTGACCTTGGACCTCCAGAAAACACAGTGGACCAACACCAGCAGATGACATATCACCCAAATATCACTGACTGTGGAAACTTTACACTGGACCTCAAGCAATGTGGATTCTGTGCCTCTCTACCTCTCTTCCTCCAGACTCTAGGACCCTGATTTCCAAAGAAATGCAAAGAATCCACTTTCATCAGAAGGCATAACTGGACCATGGCAGCAGTCCAGTCCTTTTTGTCTTTAGCCCAGGCGGAACGCTACGACGCTTGGGGTTTTGTGGATTGTCAGTTCTGATTAATCAAAATTAAAAGAAATAAACACTTGAAATATATCAGTCTGTGTGGAATGAATGTATACATTATACAAGTTTCACTTCTTGAATGGAATTAGTGAAATAAATCAACTTTTTGATGATATTCTAATTATATGACCAGCATCTGTAAGTAATTAACAAGATTTTAAAATCTATACGATGTTTGATAGGGAGCCAATGCAGTGTTGACAGAACCGGGCTAATATGGTCATACTTCCTGGTTCTAGTAAGGACTCTAGCTGCTGCATTTTGAACCATCTGTAGTTTGTTTATTAAGCATGCAAAACAACCACCCAATAAAGCATTACAATAATCTAATCTTGAGGTCATAAACTCATGAATTAGCATTTCTGCATTTGACATTGAGAGCATAGGTCTCAGTTTAGACATATTTTTAAGATGAAAAAATGCAGTTTTACAAATGCTAGAAACGTGGCTGTCAAAGGAGAGATTGCTATCAAACAGTACACCTAGGTTCCTAACTGATGAAGAAGAATTGACAGAGCAGCCGTCAAGTGTTAGATAGTGTTCTAGGTTATTACATGTGGGGTTTTTAGGTCTGATAATTAACACCTCTGTTTTTTCAGAATTTAGCAGTAAGAAGTTACTTGTCATCCAGTTTTTTATATGCATTCCGTTAGTTTCTCAATTTGGTGTGTTTCACCAGGCCGTGAAGAAATATAGAGCTGAGTATCGTCAGCATAACAGTGAAAGCTAACACCATGTCTCCTGATAATATCTCCCAAGGGTAACACGTAAAGCGTGAAAAGTAAGGGCCCTAGTATTGAGCCTTGAGGTACTCCATACTGCACTTGTGATCAATATGATACCTCTGCCAGTTACAATTCCAGTTGCTGTGAGAAAAGGCTATAAACGATCCGTCACCTGCAGGATCCTCACATAAGACAGCCTTCTAGCCGGCACAACTTCTTTATGTTTACAGACGTGACGTAATGACGCAGTGCCATGCTTGAATTTCCCGCGAAAATCTACCTGTACCACTCAAATGAGAAAACATTATAAGCTTACCGTTGTGAATCAGGCTAAAGTAAGACGATAGTTTTGAACACTGGCTGGTTATGTACTTGCTCAAATATTGATTTCGGATCATTTTTAACCCAAAAAAGTTACGGACTGCAGTTTTAAGAAAAATCATCTTTAGATGTGAGTCTCAAATCTGATCATCAGGTTTTTGAGGAACGTTTATTTGTTCATGTCTCAATCAACATTGGATTACATTGCTTTATATGTTTAGATCATCAAGCTAAACATTTAAATATTGTATTAGGCCTACTAAGACATTATATATAGTGATGACTGATATTTATGTAATTTTATGTAAGTATAGCGATACTGTTACAAAGATCTCATCGGAATTTCTTCTTATTTTTGACCTGGTTGATTCAGAGTAGCATCTACAGTATTGTCTAATTGTGTCTGGAACAAAGTGGTGATATTGACATAATGTGCAGACTCTAAATTTCTGTTCATACAAAATCTAGATTACTTGCTGTCTAGCTCCTCCTTAAAAGCCCAGGTACCCTGTAAACACATTTGAAAAAAATAAATAAAAAGGTAATTGTGAATTTTTAAGCTGAATAAGTAAGATTAGTTCGAATTATGAGACAAAACTCTGGGGGGGGGGGTGGAATTGTGAGATATAAACGTGGAATCGTGAGAAAAAAAATTCAGCATGACAAACTCATTGTGAGTAAATGAATTGTGAGGTATTGCTATGAAGGTGAACACAGAGACAAGGGAAAGGATCCAAATGCTGCATTTATTAGACAAACAATGATCCAAGAACATGAAGCAGGAACCAAGAAACACAGGCACAGAACAAAGACAAAGAAGACCTGACAAAGAACACTGGAAACACTGGGGTTTAAACAAGGGGTAACAGACTAACAAGACACACATTTCAGTTAACTGTATAAAATATAAAGATGAAACTGGTACATTGTTTCACTGTGGGAGTGTAGGGAGCTGCAAATGTTCTGGATGGAGGTTCTTGGTCTGTGAAATAACTGGAGAAAATATTCCTTTGCAATCAAAGCTGTGTTTATATATCCTAAAAGTGTGTCAGTAAATGCAAGCAAAAAGAAGCTCATTGATTTTAGCTTAACACAAGCTAAACGTGTTATTGCTTTAGTATGGAAAAAACAACCAAAGACTTATTCTTTTACAGTGGATTAAAGAAATAACTGACAAAATTGTTCTTGAAAAATTACAGGTTTTCTCGTTTGAATTGACAATTTGTAATTGCTCTCAAAACAACACAGCCATCTAAACACACAGGCTTATCTTAACCAAACAGTTCAACTTTACTGCAAAATGAAGCACTGCATTTTTTTCTAATAATGCATTTATTAAAAGTAAATATTAACATCAAAACTATAAGTGTGTTCTCTATTGATTCTAAAACATATTCAGCTGCACAAATACACAAATAAAATACACATTTATCCAATACCTATCACCCATGTGACAAATTAAACTATAAAATCATATACTATAAAATGATAGATAATTAAAATCTAGTTGTTCCACCTTTAGCAACAAAATCTGCAAAGCAACAATTCTGATAACTTCAGATCAGTACAGAGTTGTTGTAGAGTTTTTGCCCACTCTGCTTTGCAGAACTAGTTCAGCTACACACACACAAAAAAATAAAATAACATAACATAAAATAAATAAATACAATGAAAATTCCACAGGCCTCTTCTTTGTGGCTTTGTTCTGGACCACCATGTCAACAATGCTCCTGTTCCATTCAAAATAATCTTGATTGTCCACCTGAATGATCTCAAACATCAATTCTGAAAAATGTTTGGACATTTACAGTAATACAGTAAAAATAATGTTAGAATGAGCAAGCATAGGAGTGGCCATTTAAAGTATTAGTCAATTACCTCTGTCTCATCTGTGTTTGTCAAATTTCTCTCTGTGATAAATTCATTTAGCCTATACCCATTAAACTGTGGCATTACATGCCAGTACGAATATCAATCACTGGTTGATCAGTCATTTTATTTTAATGAGGAAGTATCAAATGAATTAAACGGATCAGATTGTGTGATGATTCACTCACAGTGTCTGTGTTCAACCAAACCTAAAGTAGATGTGTATCTGACTCTACTTGTTCTTATATCACAATCCAACCTCTTTCCCACCTCTCAGCAGGGAGTAACTTCACTTGACAGCATTCATAAACATACAGAAACAAAACCAAAAGCATGTGGGACATATATCAAGGACATATTTTTGTAGTATTTTTTCCATAAATGAATGATACAAACTGAGGTACAGTCACCTCAGCAAATACACAATGCAGCAAAATGACTACAGCCATTGAAACCAACAGACAAATGTGAGACAAACAATTTATTGCTGTTTTACATTTGTCAAAATGTTAAGTTATGACTTTCACATATTTTCTGTGTAACGCTACAACACATTAGTTGAACTGAAACCATTTGTGAAACCATGTGTGATTGGTAGAACAAGGATTAGATTTTTTAACACTCAAATTAAAACTAGATAAATGGCAAGATCTTACTAACCCAGGTCAGGAAATTATTTATTTATTTAACAAAAAGGGACAATACACATTAATTTCACATACAGAATGGTGCACCAAACAAATTCGTAAGGGGAAAAATGTAAACAATAAACCAACTCCTCAGCGGATTCTAATAAAAAAAAGGGATCAAGGCTGATGATACACAGGGAAACTTTTTTTGAACAATTTTTCTTGGGCACTTTCCCACTGAGAGTCGGTAACAAATTTCTATCTGGATACTTTACATCGGACGTGGGCCCTGTGTCTCACCTGGTTGCCCGTTGATGGCAACATTAACCAAAGTTACCCGGCAACATTGCTCAAAAAGATGCCCTAAGGGTGATGTATCATCACCCTTAAGACGTTCAAGGGTTTCTAGTGGGCACTCATGTATCCGAGTAAACCAGACAGAGGGAAGTTTGCAAGTGAAGGGCATAATAAAATAAACTGGAATGCAGCTCGGGCGTACCAGAGAGGGAGAAGCTGTTGCCCCCTAATCCACTGATTAATTCTCCTTGTTACAGACTAAAGAAAAGCACTGTATCTCATCTTTGAGTGTTCGTGTGGTCCTTGTGTGTGAGGGTGTCCAGTCCAGACCCAGGCCTTAGTAAATGTGCCACACATGCCATTTTGTTTTGTTTGTGTTTGTGTATGTTTAGGAACCATGAAATAATGCAGAAATGATCATCTCTTCAGTGTTAAGCATGTTGCAGGGTATTTCAAATGAAGGAATGCTGTCAAGTGAGGTTGGATCGTGACGTAGGTAAGAACAGGTGGAGTTAGTTACACAGTTACATTACTTTTGGTTTAACACAGCTGGAGCGTCACAGACACTGTGTTTGTGAAATCACCATAAAACAAGGTAAGACAAAGTAAAAGTATATTTAAGTATGTTTTATATATATATAATATTAGTTTCATCTGATAATAGTGTTATAAAATGACAGAAAGCTAGTCTCCATGCTGAATAGTGAACCATAATTTAATTTCATATTTTCTCATTAAAACAACTTCCTAGCTTGTGGCTACAGAGCAACCATGTCGAACAAATCATATGAGGTCAGCTTTGCAAAGATGAGTGATGAGATGCAGCGGGAGGCTCTACAGTGTATCCTTATGGCTGAGTATATGTACGAAGAGTACAACGACATTGCTAAATACATTGCCAAGGTTAATATGAGCTCCTTGGTTTGCTGAGTGTCTTGATAAGCTTCAGTTTATTCAGTATTGTGAAAATTGTGAGTTGGAATCGTGGAATTTGGGTCCCTCTTGGAATTTTACTGTGTGTTTCTTAACAGGAATTTGATAGAAGGCATCAGCCCGACTGGTTCTGCATCGTGGGGAGCTTTGGAAGCCACCTTCCAACCAGTTGTCATGTATGCTTCTATGATGGCAACAAATTTATTCTGCTCTTCAAGCCTTAGCTGAGCAACAGCAACGGTTCAAACACATTTTATAATGAAGTGCTAGAATGCTGTGTGAGAAAGTCAGGGTCGGCTGAATAAATCTGTAGGCTACTATGGTTGTTTGAATAAACTTTTTATGGATTTATAGTTCTGTGTGGGATTATTTGCTTTCTAAATTGAAATCCTAGAGGGATTTACTGATAGTCCTTGTATATTAAATATTAAATGGCACCTTATGCCCGTGATAGCATTAGTTTCGTAGACTTACAAATAGAATTCGAAAGACTTAAAAACAACATTTTTGCAGTTTCATTCGTCTTCTGCAAAGGACAATACATTTCTACCTTAGCTTTCTTTTTAACATCTATATATTTAATAAAAATAAATAATTTCTACCTTTGGTTAAGAAAAGCATCTCTACCTACCCTCTCTTCCGGAGAGTTCACTCTCTGTTGCTATGGAGACCAGCGAGCGTCTTAGCCGCAAGGCATGCCGGTCTGAAATAAAATGCAGAGATACATTGCAGCGAGACTCTTACAGAGCTGGCCAATCGCAGAGCCGGGCATGGGAGCGACAGCCAATGGGAAGCGAGAGCGGGAGGAGCCAACGGCCGTTGCACACCTACAATACTTTTGGTCAAGCACTCAGCGGGAGCATCACAGTCGCTTTTCTCTCCGTCTCAACAAATCTGCACAGGAATAAGGTAAAACTTTTTCTTTCATCTGTTGATTGCAGTTTCCAATGCATATTAGTCTGTAGAACAAAACATATTGTGTTTTTTTCCCGCTCAGAGTAAGCGATGTTGTAAGTTACCTAACCTTAGTTGCCCGTTCGCACACCTATGTTTCAGCAACTGTCGTAAACATAAATGAAATCAAATATTAATAATAGGACTTATTAGAAAATATGCTTAATTCTCTTATTTAACATTAAAACGGTGATGTGAAGTGTTTCTTATTTCTAAAAATAACCATAGCACCATTCATTCGTCGTTTAACGTTACTAATAAAAACAAGCATCTCAAAAGGCGCAATTTGATTTAATAAGTTAAGACTATTTTGTTTAACTGTAATCCATTAAAAGTTATATCAGCATAATTAGTATCATAAATTTGTTGTAATAATCTGTGGTGCTGAGTACAGTCTTAAGCCCAGGTGACCATGGCAACAGTAACCTGGCGAAATACGCCACGTGATGTTATGCAATAAAGATGGAATAAAGGCTGGAGCATCTCATGTGCTGATATTATATAACGCCCATCCACCCGACTCTGACGCCCGGCCGTCTCTGAGCAGATGCTGGAGGACTGTGGGTTTGGGGCAGGGCAGAGAGCAGGATGAGCGCTAGATAGGGTGCGTCACAGGGTGTTGCTCAGACTGAGCCCTGTTTAACTCCTTCATTCAGCATTAAATGTCTCTGTGTTTCCAGATCCAGCATGTCGGACAGAAAGGCAGTGATCAAGAACGCGGACATGTCTGAGGAGATGCAGCAGGACGCTGTGGAGTGCGCAACACAGGCGCTCGAGAAGTACAACATCGAGAAGGACATTGCCGCCTACATCAAGAAGGTAAACGCCGCTTTAGTGGGCGGAATACTTTACGGGCCACAAAATATGAATTATTTAAAATATATATGGATTTTATTCATTAAACATAATTAAATAAAATAACCAAACTTAAATTAAATAAAAATATGTAAGACTCATTTTTACAATTAGCAGACGCTTTTATCCAAAGCAACTTACAAATGAGGATAACAAAATTAAATAAAAATAGATTTTTTATTAATATTTATTTAAAATGAATCAACTTTTGGTTTATGTATTTTATAGAATTTCATAAATTGTGAATTATTGAAATGAATGAATTCTGGATAATATTAATTAATATGAACTGAACTAAAATGCTAAAAACATAAATCCATTTTTATTAATTTATTAGTTATTTATTAGATTTTTAATTTGCATTTAAATTAATTTATTGATAAATTAGTTTATTGAAAATCCATTTTAATTTATTAATAAAATTAGATTTTATGTATTTTTTAGCAATTTAAGTTAATTATTTTAATTTATTTGAAAATATGATTAAAATATATATATTATTAAAGATATAATTAATACATTAAAATTGACCTAATTTAAATAGTGACAAAAATCATTTAAATTTTTTTTAGCATTTTAATTTAGATTATTTTAATTTATTAATAATTTTGATAATAATAATATATTCATTTGAATAATTTTCAGTCATCCTCTTAAATTGATTCATAGTAATTCATAGTATTCATAGTTGATTGACAGTAAATGCTTTTATTGAAGCCATCAGTTGAGATTATTTCAGCCCCCCCCAAGTACTTTTTTGCTTCAACTTAAAAGTTTAAAAAATACTTCAGCAGCCAATGCCACTGAAAAAATCTGAATAAAGTAAAGTCTGCCTTTCAATCTGAAATACAAACAGCATTTCGCATTGACTTTAAACGTATTGTTTCCTTGCAGGAGTTCGACAAAAAGTACAACCCCACCTGGCACTGCATCGTGGGGAGGAATTTTGGCAGCTACGTGACTCACGAGACCAAACATTTCATCTACTTCTACCTGGGTCAGGTGGCCATCCTGCTCTTCAAATCGGGCTGAGCGACGGCACCCATTCATTTCAACAGACCATTACGAACTGACTGTACTGACGAGGCGAACCATTCCTGCACTGGGACCTGCCTTCCCTCTCTCGGCTGCTTCTCCTTTCGTTCTGGTTATTGTTTAGAAAAAGCCCGTGTGAGAGGGAAATGCCATAAAGAAACACTTGTATTTATTTTTGTTTTCTACACACGGTTTGAGCGTTTTATGTCACCTGCGGGTTTTTTTAATTAAAGCAAAATGGTTTGGCTGTTCGCCTGGAGTTTCTTGTCTTCAGGATGTGAGAAGGTTGAAGATTGAAACTTTTTGACTTCTAAACCCTCCACTGTCCAACACAATTTTCTCAAAATGAGGAAACAGAAATAGTATTGAAGGAGGAAAAAGAAAAATATTTGATGATGATGATGATGATGTGTGTGTTAATTATTAATAAATATTAATATATTTAAATAATTTAACAAAAAACAAAAAGTAATATTTAAGTATTTTTTAGCATTTTAATTTATTAACATTTTTATTAATTCAATTAATATTAATTTAATAAAAACAATTGATATGAATATTTTAAAACGATTAAAAATGATTACAATAATCTACCTTAAAATGCTAAAAATACAAAAACTCCAATTTATTAACATTAAAATTTGATTATTTTAACAAATAATATTGGTTATATTAATAATAATATATATTTATTTGAATAATCCTCTAATAATCATCCTTCATTACTTTCCTCAGATTTGTACCAATTTGCTGTGGATTTCCTGAAGTCTTAAGTCAGTTTACATCTAACAAACAATTTGTGCATCTTATTGAACATGAATAAAAAGATTAATACAAGCCAGGCATAGTATTGACTCGTGAGGAAAAACGGATTGCAAGAAACATTCAGCTGACTTGTGTATTCATATAATTATACCATTTATACTAAGAACGATCACACCTGCACAACAGAATAGAGGTGTAAACACACTGCGCTCATTAAGCCTAAAAATACCCACTGAAGATGAAGCTCAAAGCAGACCGATTTAGAAATTCAAAGTGCCATTGCTTAAAACAATTTACTATTTTAATCTGACTGCAGTGAGATATTTGCAAAGCTGTTTTTAGGAAGCTACACCACATATAGGGCAGTCATGGCCCAATGGATAGAGAGTTGGACTTGTAACCTGAAGGTCGTGGGTTTGAGTCTCAGGTCTGGCAGGGATTGTAGGTGGGGGGAGTGAATAACCAGCATAACTCTCTCCACCCTCAATACCACGACTGAGGTGAGACCCTTGAGCAAGGCACCGAACCCCCAACTGCTCCCTGGGCGCCACAGCATTGGCTGCCCACTGCTCTGGGTGTGTGTTCACTACTGTGTGCATGCACTTGGATGGGTTAAATGCAGAGCACAAATTCTGAGTATGGGTCACCATACTTGGCCACACACCACTTCCCTACAGATCTTATTTTTTAAAGAAATCTTCAAAAGAGACATTTTAAATAGCTTTTTCACAAACTAAAATGCGGAATGATTATCTGGTATGAGACAAATATCTGGGAAATAGTAATAAAATTTCATGAACTAATGCAAAATTAATTAACAGAATTGCCTGTTTAAATGCACTTAAACTTTTAATTTTGATTAAACTATTTATGCATTTTAAAATTATCTTATTGCATATTTGTTTCACTTTTAAAAACATCCAAATTTATTGGTTAATTACATGTGACGTTCAGTGTTGGGCGTATAATGCATTACAAGTAACGCAAGTTACGTAATAAGATTACTTTTTTCAAGTAACTAGTAAAGTAATGCATTGCTTTTTGATTTAGAAGAAAATATCAGTTACATTTTTTCCCCATTTATTGATTGAAAGCTCTCCTGTCCCAATGTTGAGAGGAATCAGAAGTAAGATGTTACTTAAGTTCTAGAATAAATGTGAACATGCATTAATTCATCTCACAAAAAAACTGATTCAGTATTCCTCAAAATGATTAAAAACAGTGAAATGCAACTCAGAATATGATGCAAACCTGCAATAATTGAATGTTAAATAATACAAATATCCATTATGTATTTAATCCCATTTTATTAACCAGTGTCTTTATTGCTGACCTTTGCTGATCCAATTCAGTTTTTTTTATTGCTGAAGAGTGTTGAACTTTCTTCTTCTGCGTTCTACTGTAGAGACATGAATGTACTTTTCCTTCAGCCTGAGGCTTTTGGTGTGAAAGGGCTTTTACATTTGCCAAAGATAGAGCTTTTTGTATTAAATACAAACAAGCCCAAATTTGAAAGAGTAACGCAAAAGTAATGTAATGCATTGCTTTCCATTATAAGTAACATAATTAGTTACTTTTTTTTAGGGAGTAACGCAATATTGTAATGCATTACTTTTAAAAGTTTCACGCAAAGTGCGTGATCTACCAACTTGTATGTAGGAATGTGTGTAAATATAAGGACAAAACATAGAACCTTTTCTACACACTGTTGATAAATGAGGCCTCAGGCCTTCATTAGATATCAAGAACAGCAGGACCAAACATTGCTTTACACATTCTTGCAATGTTTAATCCCCCACCCAATTTGTTTGTAAGCCACTCCCCTAATTGGCAGAGTAACACCTGTTGCTCATTGCAAGAATGTATAAAGCAATGTTTGGTACTGCTATTCTTAATATATCTGATGAAAGCCTGGATATTGGCTGAAACGTCACATGTATTTTAAACAAAACATTTGGATTGTTTCAAGAGTGAGTGCTGCACCTCTTCTAATTGACATGGCTTTTTGGTTGCACCTTATCTTTTGATGGTAGAGCACCTTTTTTTCAGAAAAATATATTTTTTAATTTGAACAATTTGATTGCTTTAGTTTTTAAAATTATTCTTTATTGCTCATTAAAACATCAAATAATGAATTTGTAATTACAGATTTTGTAAAACTTATTAATGCCTATGTTTGTGATTAAAACCTTTACTGCTCTTTTTTTTTTTTTTTTTAAACGCAGACCTTATGAAACAAAATAACGCAAGGAACAAAGCAGCACAGAAAGTGATCTGGGTTGACACAGATTTTATTTGCATTTTAGAAAACCAGTTTGTGTGGATAGACTCCATTAGTCAGGCAGAATGTGGAGCGCAGGTATCCTTTGAGCTGAGGAACCTTCTTGATCAGAGGAAGCAGCTGAGAATCCACCGCTTTCTGGTCGGCCTTACGCTGCTCTGACAACTGGTACTTCTGCAGAACCACACAACAAAAACCATCAGGTCCTCCACCAAATTCTCCACAGAGTCCTGCTAAAGCAACTGGAATTGATCTAACACTGGAAATCCAGTTTTACCTCTTTCTCTGTGTCAAAGATCTCTCCCTCCTGGTGTTTGGGTCTCCTCAGCTTCTTCTTCTTGAAGTAGGCGTCGGTCAGCGTTTTGGGGATCTTCACGCTAGAGATATCCACTTTGGTGGTTGTGGCGATGCAGAACTTCTGGTGAGCTCTACGCAGTGGCACTCTGTTCAGAGCCAGAGGACCTGAGAGAGACAAGAGACGGTGTTCAATTATTCACTGCAACAAAACCCCTCTGTCTCTTCAGCATCAGACGCTGATCACATACCGGTGACAAGGAGAAGACCGGTGCCCAGCTGCTTGAGGAAGACCACGCGCTGCGGAAGGAAACACATTCACTGTTAGTCCTCATATGAAACATCAAACATCAAGTGAAGCTTAACCCATCTGAGCAGAATGAGTTCAGATGAGTGTTTGTGTGGGAGCAGAGCATCTGCGTTTCACACGTAGGAGTTTCACTCACTGAGTCAAACGGCGCATTGTTCATCCCAAAGAGGCACAAAATCACTTTCACAGACTTTTACATTAACTGTTCCCTCCTGGTGGAATGACCTGCCCAACTCAATCAGAGCAGCTGAGTCCTTAGGCATCTTCAAGAAACGGCTAAAAACACATCTCTTCCATCTATATTTAACCCTCTAACTCTAGCACCCTGTATTCTAATCCTATTTTATCCATTTGTTGACTTAATCCTCTAACACTGCACTCTATTCGTTTTCTAACTGCTTGTTTTCTTTAAAAAAAAAAAAGCCCTCTAACACTAGCCTCTAATTGAGCCATCTAACACCATCTACTTTGTTTTTTTTTGTAAAAAATATAAATAAATAAATTTAAAAAAAAATTATATATATATATATATATATATATATACACACACACACACACACACCTTGGTACGTGTACTGCGTTAGGCTAACCAAAACTTGTCATAGCACTTGCTTATTGCTCTTTTATTGGTTTTGATTGCTTCTATTGTCCTCATTTGTAAGTCGCTTTGGATAAAAGCATCTGCTAAATGACTAATTGTAATGAACGCCGTGATTTGAAAACCACAGCATGCTGGGACCCAAGAAAAATGGATAGATGGAGAAGATGTGCATGTACCTTTCCGCGGTGGCGTCCGGTCAGCAGGATCAGGACAGTCCCGGGGCTGATGGACTTGCGCAGTTTCCTGCGGTGCTGACAGAAGGGCTTGATGCCGTAACTCCGCAGCTTACGGGGCACGTCCTCTGTGGGGTAGTAACGGGGCTGGACACAAAACACCACAAAACATCAACACAAATGCAGTAAATTCAGCTGCTATGAGAGAAAAAAGACAATTCAAATCTGCTTAGTATTTTGTAAATTAGGCTTCTAAAACAGTCATATCTTAATATTGGTATTATTATTTGATCAATAACTTCTCAATGAGTTAATGCACAAAAAGTTTTAAATGTTAGTGCTGTTATACTATTACTACATTTACCCACTTTCAAATTCAAGATGAACTACAGAAAAAAACACTGATGCAGGAAAAGAAAATTCATTCATCATTAAACTTAAGAAAATATAATCCAAGAATTGCCAGCTTCAACTCCTTTGAATTCGGTTAACTTTGTTATAATTAAATTTTATAATTCCTTAATTCTTCATACCTTCTTGCGTCACATTTTTAAATTTTCATTAGAAAATTTATTTGACCAGCATAATGACATTTATTCCATAAAATCTAAAAAATTTCCAGGATCAACTCCTTTGAAATTAATGGATGGATTCAATTAAATTCCTTAATTTTTTTAAATGATTCATTATTTATTGTTTTTCCCCCTTTATATTTTATAGGTTTATATTTTCAATATTCATGAGAAATTGTCTAATGACAAGAAATTTAAAATAATGAGCATTACCAATATCAAAGCATCGTAAATATTACTCTAAAATGTTTTGTTTTTTAAATAATTGATAATTGAATAATCCTTTCACTTGGAAGGATCATTTTTTCATTCTGCAATGGTTCATCAACAAACATGCTTGTTCATGTTTATCAACAAAATTCAGCCACAAAAGTGAGAGATATGGGAAGGAATAAACAAGGCTAAAGACATTTAGCAAGAGTATTAAGACTAATTTAACTACTAGATCATAAAAAATATGCAATAAAGTCAAGTGTAGAGTTAAAACCAGGGTTGAAATGGTCCCAAATGCAAAAGATAAGTTTAAGGTTAAACAAATCTCAGTGATTTGGTCATAAATGTCTTTTGCTCACCATTTTGCGCAGTTTGACCACACGAGTGCCTCCATTTTTGTCTCCGCCAACAGTTTTGGTGACTTTGGTGGGAGCCTTTTCCTTTATTTTCTTTTCAACCTGGAACATCAAGAGCGTGTTAGAAAACACCTGGTTTGAGGTGAGATTTGTGACCCTGCAGTGAAGACACAAACACTGACCTTCGTCACGGGAGCTTTAGTCTTCCTCTTGTACATGGCCCGGCGAGCGTACATGGCCGAGCGGGAATAGCGGCCGATGCCCCGGACCAGGACAGGGTTACGGCTGCCATGTTTACGGGCCTTCTTCTTCTTATCGCCCTCAGCCATCTGAGAAAACACAGGAGTTATTAAAACATGCATGAATACAAAAAGACATGCATCACTCAAGAGTTGAGCTGCGCTGAACACAGGTCCATTATGAAAAAGTACTATACAAATGTGACCCTGGAGCACAAAACCGGTCTTTAAGTCACTGGGGTATATTTGTAGCAATAGCCAAAAATACATTGTATGGGTCAAAATTATCCATTTTTCTTTGATGCCAAAAATCATTAGGATATTAAGTAAAGATCATGTTCCATGAAGATATTTAGTGAATTTCCTACCATAAATATAGCAAAACTTCATTTTTGATTAGTAATATGCATTGCTAAGAATTTCATTTGAACAACTTTAAAGGCGATTTTCTCAATATTTCGATTTTTTTGCACCCTCAGATTCCAGATTTTCATATAGTTGTATTTCAACCAAATATTATCCGATCCTAACAAACCATACTTCAATGAAAAGCTTATTTATTCAGCTTTCAGATGATAGAGAAATCTCAATTTCGAAAAATTGACACTTATTACTGTTTTTGCGGTCCAGGGTCACAAACGAATAAATTAGACTTGACATCTCAACAGTGCTTTTCAACAACATCAGCACAACTATTCTACTAATTATACTCTCAAATCAATGAGAAGTCTTACATTAGACAGTAATTTACATTAAAAAAAATTTCAACTGTTGCATATAGTGACTGTTAATCGTGCAACACACTTAAATGAATCGACTTAACGTTAAATGAACTACATATACATACATATACATATATATATATATATATATATACACGCTTCAGCATGGGACTGCAGTAACTCAACGTGACCTGATGTAGCATAGCTAACAGGCTAAATCACATAAACACCTATATAGACTGACAAACATCACTGTATAACGTATTAAACACTATATACACATGACAACCCGTCGCGTACTACTTTACGGTCTTTAATGTGAATATAAACACAGAAATGCCGCTTCGGTTCACATAGAGCCGGTGTCAGGCCTCCGCGCGCACCTTACACTCATAATATACGGAAAACACACACTACATACACAAATATTCACAGTTACTAGCGCTACAGGTATCTTAAAACATTCATATATGATCCAGAGTGAGATTTTATGATCAGATGAAACGGATTAATGCAGATTGTGTTTGGAGAAAACAGACACGAAAGCCTCAATTACCTTCAGCTAGAAAAAAAGACCGACATCCGGGCATTTGACATATATATAGTCGTGACGTATGACGCTCGGAGTTCTTCTTCCGTCATGTTTTCGTCTTAAAGGCACAGGCGCTTTTACGGCCGCACGATGGATTCAAGAGCGCCGATCATCCGGCGAGGAATGGAAATACTCCTTTGAAATGTTTTTGTAAAGTTCTTTATGAAATTGGAGCTCAGTTTGTATGTTGTATGTAGAAAATAAATTGAAGCAATAAATTTAATTTAGAAACGGAAGGTCAGACTGCAATCATACAGTAGAGTAGTTCAATTGATCATTTTGCTGCTCTCAATGCATGCAGTTTTGTAATGTATAAGCATGTATATACATTCTATATATATATATATATATATATATATATATATATATATGTGTGTGTGTGTGTGTGTGTGTGTGTGTGTGTGTGACCCCGGAGCACAAAAACAGTCTTAAGTCCCTGGGGTATATTTGTAGCAATAGCCAAAAATACATTGTATGGGTCAAAATTATTGATTTTTCTTTTATGCCAAAAATCATTAGGATATTAAGTAAAGATCATGTTCCATGAAGATATTTTGTAAATTTCTTACCATAATTGTATCAAAACTTCATTTCTGATTAGTAATATGCATTGCTAAGAACTTCATTTGAACAATTTTAAAGGTGATTCTCTCAATATTTTGATTTTTTTGCACCCTCAGATTCCAGATTTTCAAATAGTTGCATCTCAGCCAAATATTATCCTATCCTAACAAACCATACATCAATGGAAAGATTATTTATTCAGCTTTCAGATGATGTATAAATCTCAATTTTGAAAAATTGACCCTTATGACTGGTTTTGTGGTCCAGGGTCAGACACACACACACACACACACACACACACATATATACATATATATATATATATATATATACACACACATACGTTTTTGGGCGGTCAAAAGTTTGGAATTATTAAGTTTTTTTAAAATGTTTTTAAATGTCTCTTCTGCTCACCAAGGGTGCATCTATTTGATCAAATACATTAGAAATTGTAAAATAATATTATATATTAAAATAACTGTTTTCTATGTGAATAGATTTTAAAATGTAATTCATTTCTGTGATCAAATCCAAATTTTCTGCATCTTTACTCCAGTCTTCAGTGTTACATGATTCTTCAGAAATCATTATTTATTAGTATATATCCACACTGTATATATACACACATTTTATTAACATTTTAAATCCCAGATACAATATTTCACACTTGAATAAATGGGTTACATTGATTTTATTTCTATGCAGCTACACGTGAAACTTGTAACAAGATAACCCTGGACTAACTCAAACAGAATCTGAAGACTAAAGTCTATTCTTAAAGTCATTTATTTAAAGAATCGTGGTGCATCCAAAGGTCAGAATCCAGCTTTGTTATTGCAGTATGTATAACTCTACCCATATATAAATACATCTGCAGGCCAAGAGAGAAAAAGTGCAGTATTTTACAGCTCATTCTTTATTGATGAGAACAGTCAGGTGAGTGAATCTGACAAGAATTCACTCTCAACAATTAATCAACAGTATACAAAACCATTGTCAAGTCCACAATCAAGAGTTTTAGTTACATGGAGTTGAATCACAATGAAGTATATTACATTTCTGGAAAACCGCTTATGTTAGATCAGGCACAGTGACAAAAATAAGGCATGTTACAGCATTACTATCCCGTAACCAAACCATACCATCATACTCCATAATCTGCGGAAGCCAATCATATGATCCTGAAGTCATTTTAAAGAAAAAATCATCATGTGCGAAATAAACCATTATTACTCCACATTTGTGGACGGACACTTTTGCTTCAGACTTTGGGACAGTGTGAATTAGGTTTTGAATTTGATTTGTTCGCAGTGAGTCTCTTCAACATGTGTGTGTTAGTTTCTCTCAGTTTGTGTTTTCCAGGACGACGGCGATGCCCTGACCGCCACCGATGCAGGCAGAGCCGACTGCATACTTTCCACCGCGTCTCCTGCGAACAGAGAATAGAATGACTTCAAGCAATATAAATACAGCAGTGCATGATCAGGATTATGCATCCTAAAAATAAGTCGACATAAAACACAGGGCTGCCCCCTGATAGTCGACCAAATGTTAGCCGATGAGAAGCACATTTTAATTGGTTGGTCACAGAAAAAAAACCTCCACAGGAAGTTAGAGTACAGTTTGTTTATTTATTTATTTCTACAATTTCATGTTTGTTTTATGAAAAGGATGTTATTTATATGATAGGTTATTTATTGTATTTGCATTCAGATCTCAGAGAAAACTGAATTCATGCAATGCTGAGGCTAGCTGTTTTTTGCACTGATATTTCTCATATATTAATTTGTTTAATTTCTAGTTATGCCCTGTATTTAAAAAGAAGAAAACTACATATTTAAATACTATATTCTATATAATATTATATTTTTTCAATAAATATATATTTCTTGAGAAAAGGCTGTTTTTATTTATAGACATTTATATCTATATTTATTGATTTTACTTATATATATTTATTTTGTTTGTGTTTTGACATCAGAAAAAATGCATGAGTTTACATGCGATGTTTTTAATATTTATCAGTTTGCTATATATTTATTTATTCATTTATAACTTTTAACATTTTACTTCCTACATTTTAAAAAGAATACTTTTTTAAGTTTACTTTTATACCAAAAGGTGTTTTATTTATATATTTTTTTTAATTTATTGTGTTGGTGTTACATTTTCTAGAAAAATTTATAATAAAGTAAAAAAAGAAAAAAAATTCCAAACACATTCTTACATCAAAAACAGAATGTACCCCTTGTTTCTTTGTTTTATTTATTTATTTTTCCCTTTTTCCTGTGTTTCTTTAATACTGTATGAAATATTTTCTAGAAAAATGTATAAAAATGAAGTAAAAAAAAGAAGGTAAAATTTCAAACACAAACAATTCCTTCTTCATAATAAAATGCATTAATGAATGATGCACCTGTGCATTAGGAAAATGATGTTATGTTGACGTTGAAGAGCGTGCATGTAAATCTGTGTCTTTACCTGAGCTCATGAACGAGGTGTGCAGTGATTCTCGTCCCAGAGGCCCCGAGCGGGTGTCCAATGGCGATGGCCCCTCCATTCACATTGGTCTTTGCAGGGTCCAAGCCCAAAGCTTTAGCCACGGCCAGATACTGAGGAGCAAACGCTTCATTGACCTGACAGATATATGAAACAGATGCATGAAACTCTGGATCAAACCTGCTCGACCATCTGCGGAAACGTCACCACCTAAATGCATGAACAGTGTCCAAAGAAATAACAGAAACCTAGAGTATGTTATTATAATCTACCTCCACCAGGTCCATGTCTTTGAGTGAAAGACCAGCCTTCTTCAGAGCTTCTGTGATGGCAGGTACAGGCCCTGTCGTATTTACGAAACATTATGAATGATTTGATGTATTGTTCTTTTACACTTAGTGGGAAAAGTATGTTGGTGGACAGAGCCCTCACCAATGCCCATGATGCTGGGATCACAGCCTGAGGTGTGATAGGCCACGATTCTAGCCAATGGGGTGAGTTTGTGAGCCTTCAGTGCGTCCTCACTGGCTATGACCACAGCAGCGGCACCATCAGACACGCCCTGTGGGAGGAGCCAAAAACATAATACAAAAACATGCAAATACACACGGCAAAAATGACTACAGTGGCACTGCTAAGTCACATAATATGTTTATATAAATAATAAATTATATAATATAAATTATATATCAAACTAACAAATGTTTTTTTTACATGTACATACATACATAAATACACACACACACACACACATATATATATAAATAAAATACTTTATAATCTAAAAATAAATATATAATAATAATATAATGTGTGTGCATGTAAATAAAAATAATTAAAAAAAAAATATATATATATATATATAGTTTTTTAAAGATAATTCTGTATATTATTATCTATATATTTGTTACATATATATAACAAATATTATAATAACATTACATATATATAATACACACACACACACACACACAATACTATAATCTAAAAATAATAACAATTTATAATAATAATAATTAATGTTTTTACATATACTACACTCATTCAAATGATAATTTATTAAAACTATACTTCATTAATTTAATTAATCTAAATATAACTAAATAACAAATATATTAATTTATTATATATAATGTTTATATATATATATATATATATATATATATATTAAGTATGTAACAAATGTTATAATTTATTACAAATTTTAAATATATATATAAACTTTTGAGCGGGGCCATTTTTATAAATTCAGCTATTATTTTCTCTTGTGGACTATATGTAAATATATTTTATATGAAATATCTTATTCAGGTCAGTACTAAATAAACAATAACATGCATTCTGTATGATCCCTCTTATCTTGGTAAAATAATTAACATTTTGCAGATTCTGAAAGGGGGATGTAAACTTTTGATCTCAACTGCATATATAATAAAATAATAATTTATTATAATAATGTGTATATAACAAATATACACAATAACAAATATATAACAAATATGATAGTAATGAATTACAATTATAAATAATGCTGTTTAAAAGCACATCCTCTCTCTGACTTTTATGTAGTAAAAATCAGTTTGACCTACCGAAGCATTAGCTGCAGTGACAGTGCCTCCTTTCTTGAAGACGGTCGGCAGTTTTGCCATCTGCTCCAGTGTGGTCTGAGGACGGGGGTGTTCGTCAGACATCATGGACGCTTTCCCTTTCTTGGCCTTCACATCAATGGGTGCAATCTCAGCGTTATAGTATCCAGCCTCATGAGCTGCAGCAGAGACAAATGTGTGTGTGAGTGTGTGTGTGTGAGTGTGAGTGTGAGCGTGAGCGAGTGTGTGTGTGAGTGAGTGTGAGTGTGAGCGAGTGTGTGTGTGTGTGTGTAAGCGTGAGCGAGTGTGTGAGTGAGTGTGTGTGTGTGAGTGAGTGTGAGCGAGTCTGTGAGAGTGTGTGTTTGTGAGTGTGAGCGAGTGTGTGTGTGTGTGTGTGTGTGTGAGAGAGTGAGAGCAAGTGTGTGTGTGTGAGTGAGTGTGAGCGAGTGTGTGTGTGTGAGTGAGTGTGAGCGAGTGTGTGAGAGTGTGTGTGAGTGTGAGCAAGTGTGTGCAAGTATGTGTGTGTGTGTGTGTGTGTGTGAGCGTGTGTGCGCGCACGAGTGTGTCTGTGTGTGTGTGCGTGTGAGCATGTGTGTGTGTGTGTGCGAGCGTGTGTGAGCGCGTGTGTGTGTGAGCGTGTGTGAGCGAGTGTGTGTGTGTGTGTGTGTGTGTGTGAGAGCGCGTGCGTGCGCGTGTGTGTGTGTGTGAGCGAGTGTGTGTGTGCGTGTGTGTGTGTGTGTGTGAGTATATCGATGCAGCGCTGAACCGCTGTGAGGTAGATCCGCTCACCTGCTTTCCACCTCTGCTGTGTCTGATATGCGTACTGGTCACAGTCCTCGCGGCTGATCTGGTATTTCTCAGCCAGGTTCTCTGCTGTGATGCCCATGGGCAGCTTTATGTTCAGATCCGTCAGTCCTGCCCACAGCGTGTCTTCCAGCTGACTCACACACAGACAAGTACTTTTATTCAGAACCACTGAAGTCCACTTTAAAATCTCACACAAAATATACCTGTAAATTTGAGTGTAACTAAATATGCAGATGTTCTTAGCACTGGTTTGAACTAATATTATAATAAATTATTATATAGAATTATTTATTATGATATTACTATTATTTGATATTAATGACCTTTAATTTAAAATATATTATTTGCTCTTTTACTGACACTTCTGACATTGTATATATTGTCTATTTATTTTGTAAAATATTTTTTATCCATAAAGAGATTTTTTTCCCCCCTACTCTATCACATTTTTAACTCACTTCTCAAATCTCTTTGTTTAATTAGTAATAAAAAAAAAAATCGACAGATTCCTGAAGCAATATGAAAGATTTTTTGGTAATGCTATTTAAGGTTTATTCTGCCTGTCAATGCTGTCCATTTTATTTTATGTATTTATTTGTTAATTTATTATTTTTAATAATTTTTTTATCCATGCCAATTTTTGTAATTTTATTTTATTTAATTTATTTTTTGTTTTATTTACTCTTTTATTAATTTTGCTTTCGTATAGGTATTCTTTTTGTTTGTTGCATGTTTTGTGTAGATGCTTTTTAACATTCTCCTGAAGGTTTTTATGTAAAAAAAACAAAAAGTTTTAAAACCAACGATTTTCCATGACTTTTGCTCATTTGTCATCACTAGATAAAAATCATTTAATTGCACTCCCTTTAAAGCCAATGAAATATTTTGAGCAGAGCACAACTATAAAAATTTTTATTCATTATTGGAGCCTCCAAATTAAGGTCAGAATCAGTGGACTTTAAATGAAGCGTCTGATCTTTACCTTCAAATCCACTCCAAACTTGGTCCCAAAGCGGATGTTCCTGACGGCGTAAGGCGCTTGGCTCATGCTCTCTGAGCCTCCACACAGAACGACCTCTGACTCTTTAAGGCAGATCTCCTGCAGCACAACACACACCGATCAGCACCTCATCTGAGGAGACTGCTGGGCCGTTTTGGTTTCGTTTAGAGCTCGTACCTGTGCTCCGTTGATTATGGCCTGGAACCCGGAGCCGCAGAGGCGGTTGACGGTCAGCGCTGGCACTGGGATGGGAACGCCACACCGCAGACCCACGTGACGCGCGATGTACAGGGCGTCTGCAGAGCTCTGGATCACAGACAGAGAGAATATCAACACAAATACACTTCAGAAGACTGGGATTTCTCTCGGTTAATTAGACTGATTTGTGCAAAAAATTTAAAAAACATTTTTTCAAAGATCAGTGGTAACATAATACTCCGATCACATGTGACGTGCTGATCTCTAATACGCCGGTATTAATATGATATAATGGTGAGCATACACTGTAGGTAATGTGTCAAATTAGACCAGGGTTATTATGGATAGATAAAACTAAAACAATAAAAAGGGATGTTCATTACTTGAAATAAATGTCAACTAAAATATAAACAACTTTTTATATTGCCAAAGCAAAATATGTTGTTTTAATTTAGTCTAACTTGATGTATGAAAATAATGAAACTAAAACTGAAATAAAAATTAATAACATATTACATATACATTTATTAATAACGTATAAGACATGTACTTCAAAAACTACTAAAAATGACAAGCAAAAAAGGTATTTTAAATAAAATTAAAATGAAAACAGAAAGTAGAAAAATAAAATCTGATTCAAAATATTAATAAAATCTGACTCACTTATTAACAGTGATTTACTGCCACCTGCTGGCGGTTTTAATTTCGAATATCAGTATTCAATGTTTTATGTTTAAAATATCAAAATATTAAGCATTTGTAACTGCAAGTTAAAGCACTCCACGTCCCTCTGAGCTGCATAAAAATAGTGTGTAAATACATCTAAATGCCACTTCAGATGCAGCTTCTGCAAAGATTAATTTTGTTGATACTGGTTTCATTTGTTTGGTAACAGCCTAAAAGTCTTATTATTCTAATTGACTGATTAAATTTGACTCAAAAGATGCACACTTTTAGAAAAAAAATGGCTTCATTAAAGGTAAAATTGCCCATAAAATGTAAAAATCAATTTAAACTTATATGAGAAGATTAATTTCTATCACTGATGTGAACTGACCACACAGAATGTGAAGAATATCAAAAACTGCAGCTGTCCACGGCAGTCAGATATCAGCACAATAAATAAACAAAAATATCCTGGCCAGAGGAGAACTGGCCCCCCGACTGAGCCTGGTTTCTCCCAAGGTTTTTTTCTCCATTCTGTCACAGAGGGAGTTTTGGTTCCTTGCCGCTGTCGCCTCTGGCTTGCTCAGTTGGGGACACTTAACGAAATATTGTCGGGCCAATTTGATTTCACAGATACTAATTAAACTAAACTGAGCTAGACAGTGACATCTCTGAATTCAGTAATGAAATGCCTTTAACTGAAAGTTGACTGTTTACTCTTATTATTATACATTACTGACACTCTATCCTCCAATTTGATACTGTTAAGTGCTTTGACACAATCTGTATTGTTAAAAGCATTATGTAAATATATAAATAAAGGTGACAATAACACACTTGGCAAAATATCGTCTGATTATCGTTATCGAAAAAATCCCCAAAAATATCAAGATATCATTTTTTTTCAATATCGCACACCTCTAATTGTAACTACTGTTAGATGAAATTCACACCCTTGATGATTCCTATAATGTGTGTCCCCAGTCTCACCTGCATGACGTTTCCCACGATGACACTGTTGACCAGCTCCGGAGCCACATTCCCTGCAGCGAGAGCAGCTTTAGCGGCGTGTTCGGCCAGATCCGTGGCGCTGTGCTCCTTCAGAACTCCTCCATACGTCCCAAACGGCGTCCTCTTAGCCGAGACGATGAACACACCTACACAAACACACAGAGAAAAGAGAGAGACGGTCAGTTTCCTGCAGTTAATGTACAGAAAACAACACTTTATTATCCAAAATATTACATTATTGCATTATAACCAACGTGCACAGATTATACATTAAAATACACTATATTGCCAAAAGTATTGGGTCGCCCCCTTCTAATGAACAGGTTTGACTACTTCGGTAATTTCCATGAGTATAAATCTTAATGTTAAAGCATATAATGATATTCTAGGGAATTGTGTGCTTCTCATATTATAGCAACAGTTTGGACAGGACCCTTTTCTATTCTAACATGACAATGCCTCTGTGTATAAGACAAGGTTCAAAAAAGAAAATTATTGATTATTGATCAAGTCCTAATCGCAGTTTAACACCTCTGGTGTGACTATAAATGCAGGCCTTGAGCCAAAAACTCATTATCAAACACCAATGACTTGTACATATGGGTACAGTCATTTTAGACACTTCCAAAACTGTTGCAACAGAGATGGAAATACAATTTTTAAATACATGAATTATGTTCCCATCGTTGTTGCCACAGATTTGGAAGTGCATTTTTCTGTTCTAAAGAAGGGGGTGTCCCAGTACTTTTGTCTATATAGTGTATGTACGAGTGATTACAAGAGTAAACAACAGATTATAATGTGTCTCTGACCTCACCTTTAACCTAATTCCCTCAGTAATGACTTTTATACATAGTTTGCAAAATCTGATCCTTGAGTGTCCTACAGAACAAGTCACTTACATTATTTATATTTATTTCTGTTATGATTTGTAATGAGGATTTAAACTAAAGCTTTTAATCTCTTAATCATTTGCTCAATAAATGTGAAATTTTAATAAAGAGTAGACTAACTATGCACCTATTAATATTTTAGAGCTGTTTTTACTAGTAACGGAAAAAACGAATAAATAAATTCAAATATGAAACAGAAGGAAAGTAACGTATATTAATAAGTGACACTGAAGTTCAAGTGCAGTGCAAAAAAACAAGCGTAAAACCAGGTAAAACAAACAAATCATTCGAGCAGTTTCAATATAATGCATTATTTCAAAGTATATATAATAAAAAAAATATATATAAAGTTGGTTAACCTCTTAGGAGAGACATGATTGTGATCGTTTGAGCTTCACAGCGACTGACAGAAACACACCGCCCTGACCTTTCACCCACTTACCCTCAACATTCACTTCACAACATTCGACAAACCTCTTAAACATTATATTATGCAAAATAATGTCTTCTTTTTCACGTAACCGTACATTTTAAAATACCTATGTAATAAGTATGATATTTAATTATACTTGTTATTGTTTGAAGATGAAAATACATTAATGCGGAAAGTGCGTATGTAATAGCGGAAGTGTTTTACCCTGACCTACAGATCCACATTGGGCTACTGCGTAAAACACTTAATTCTTCAACACTGATGTTTATAAAATAGATATTGCTGTAAATTATGGCGGGGATTGTGTGCCGTACCGTAAACTGGATTATATCGAGTCAAGTGTCATGGTACGTATTTGGCTTTGCATATCCATGCCCATGTGATAATATCAGTATATCTCTCATAGAGGTCATTATGATGATGATGATGATGATGAAGAATAAATCTTTTACAGTAGCAGTTCTGTGGTTGCTGTCAGACACAGTCACTGGTTCACATCAATGCTTTCCCTGAAGACCTCTGTGCCACTGAGGTCAGTGCAGATAAACACTATTCCCTCACGTAAATCACCATAGTATTTTACCATAACATGTTTTGGAAGATATCATTTTTTTGTTGTTGTGTCTTTATATATATATATATATATATATATATATATATATATATATATATACACACATATATATATGTGTGTGTGTGTGTATATATATATAATGTATATGTATATATGTATATGTGTGTGTGTGTGTGTGTATGTATGTGTGTATATATATATATATATATATATATATATATATACACTGCTGCTCAAAAGTTTGGGATCAGTAAGATTTTTAATGTTTTTTAAGGGAGACTCTTCTGCTCATAAAGGCTGTATTTATTCGATCAAAAATACAGAAAAAACACTAATATTGTGAAATCTTATTGCAATTTGTAATATTGATTTCCTATTTTAATATACTTTAAAATAGAATTTATTTCTATGATGCAGCTCTGAATTTTCAGCATCATTTCTCCAGTCTTCAGCGTCACATGATCCTTCAGAAATCATTCTAATATGCTGATTTATTACGAGTGTTGACACTGTTGTGCTGCTTCATATTGTTTTTTGGAACGTGTGATACTTTTTTCTTTGATTCTTTGATGAATACAAAGTTAAAAAGAACAGCATTTGTTCAAAATAGAAATCTTTTCTAACAATATAAGTATTTTCTATGACTTCTTATTCGTTTAACACATCCCTCCTGAGTAAAAGTATTAATTTCTTTAAAAAAAAGTAAAGAAAGAAAAAATGTACTGACCCCAAAATTTTGAATAGAATTATATATTTTAACACAAAATTTATTTTTTAAATAAATGCTGTTCTTTTTAACTTTTTATTAATCAGAGAATCCTAAAAAAAAATATCACAGGTCCCAAAAAAAAAAAAAAAATGAAGCAGCACAACGGTTTCCAACACTGATTATAAATCAGCATATTAGAATGATTTCTGAAGATCATGTGACACTGAAGACTGGAGTAATGATGCTGAAAATTCAGCTTTGAACACAGAAATAAATTACATTTTAAAATATATTAAAATAGAAAACTGTTATTTTAAATTGCAGTAATATTTCACAAAATAACAGTTTTTTTCTGTATTTTTGATCAAGTAGACGCAGCCTTGATGAGAAGAAACTTCTTTAAAACACATTAAAAATCTTACTGATCCCAAACTTTTGAGCGGCAGTATATATGTATATATATAACTCTATAGAGAGAGAGAGAGAGTTTTTAAAAAATATATTTTTAATATATTTTTGTAAGGGTGTTTCACTGTAATAAATGCCTAAAAAAATGTTTCTTATACTCCACAGAGCAGAACCCAAGAAGAAGAAGAAGGTGGACCCGCGTCGAGAGATAATGGTGAAGGAACGTCTGAAGAAGAAGCTCAAAAGGCTGGAGAAAGTTCCACCTGAAATGATTCCCATCGAAGACTTTATTACCCCAGCCAAGTGCTTTGATGAGACCAGGTAAAATAATACATCCATGAAGTCTGGACACACCTACTTTATTCTTTACTATTTTATACATTTTAGAGTACTAGTACAATCTATGGACGTATGGAAATTTTATTTACTACAGGTCAAAAATTTGGAATAATTAGGATTTTAAAAATATTTTTTAAAGAAAAAACTCTTGGTGTCTGCTCACCAAGACTGCATTTATTTGATCAAAAATGCAGTAAACAGAAATATTATTATAACTATATGAATATTAGTTAAACTGTAATTTATTTCTGTGATCAAAGCTGTATTTTCAACATCATTACTCCAGTCTTCAGTGTCACGTGATCTTCAGAAATCATTCTAATATGCTGATTTGCTGCTCAAGAAATATTTCTGATTTTTAGCAGTGTTGAAAACAGTTGTAAAAGTAAGTGTAAAATGTTTTTACGCTATAAAATGACAGTTTTAAATTTGAATGTTAAAATGTAATTTATTCCTGTCTTGACTAAACTGTATTTATCTGATTCAAATAATTTTGAAAAAAGAATCAAAGTATTCTGAAAAAATATTATCCACCAAAAACTGTTAATTAACAACATTAATAATAAGAATTACCACCATCATTACTAATAACTGAGCACCAATAATAATTAAGTAGTAAATCAGCATATTAGAATGATTTCTGAAGGATCATGTGACACTGAAGACTGGAGTAATGATGCTGAAAATTCAGCTTTGATCACAGAAATAAATTACATTTTACAATATATTCATGTAGAAAGCAGTCTTTTTAAATTCAAAAAACATTTCACAATATTACTGCTTTTACTGTATTTTTGTGCAAATAAATGCAGCCTTGGTGAGGAGAAGAAACATTAAAAAAATCTTAATTATTATAAACTTTTGCCTAGTAGACAAAAAATTAGATTTTAAGTAAATGTCTTGCGTGGTACAAAGAAGGGAGGAAAAATAAATAAAAAATAAACAAGGGTGGAACCACTTGTTATTGCAGTTAGGCCATTTGAACTGAATTAAATCTAATTTGTGCTCCAGGATCCGTGACGCTCCTGAACTCTCTTTCGAGGAGAGCGAGCGCAGAGCCCTTCTGCTGAAGGAGTGGTCCAGATACAAATACGCCCAGCACCAGACGGAGATGGACACCATCAACGAGGCACTGGAGGCCCAGAGACAAGCGCTGGACGAGCTGAAGCTGGAGTCAGAAGAGCTTTATAAAGCAGCGGTCAGCCCAGATACGAACATATTCCCTTTCCAGCATGAGGGGCCCAGTTACACACCCCCCATTACAAACTATGAGGCTCCAGAGGGCAAATACAACGACATTACTCGAGTTTACACACAGTGAGGTGAGCTTGAGCATGAAACAAGCGTTTTCTGGTCTGATGAAGAGCAGCGGACATGGACTGCGAGAAGAACGAACCAAATTAACTTTATTTCCATGTTGTGAATCATTGTTCTTCGTGTGATTTAATCATCATTAAATCATGTTGCAAAGGAATATTTATGAACACACATTACAGCACAGGCTGTGTATCTGGAATACAGAAAATAATTTTTTTGCAATTCTTGATGTGGTCTTTAAATCATGTTTCCTTTTTTTATACCTTTGGTTACACTTTATTTTAAGATGTCCTTGTTACAGTTTAGTTATACATTTAAGTACTGAGTAATATTAATTAACTACATGTACTTACTATATGGTTAGGATTAAGATTTGGCTTAGGGTTACTTGCATGTAATTATGCATAATTAATTATTATTATAATAGTAAGTACATGTAACATGTGTAAAGTGTTACCATACATTTATTATGGTTTCTAGCTTCAGGCCAGTGATTTCAATGACTTTTAGTTGGTCAGTCTCACAGTGGAAGGAATTCAGATCATTACAAATAAATTCACACACAATTACCAATTTACTATCATTTCTGATTTCTGTAGCACAATAAATAAGGTCTCCAGTGAACCAATAAAGGCCAAACTCTTGTTAAAAAAAAAAAAAAACCCACAAAAAACATTTATCATTGCATGTTTTCATTCATTAACACATGTACAGAATTAAAATACCTTTTGATTAACAACAGATGTGGCTTTGCGATATTTTAAATGGAAAATAAACAGAAGTAGGATAATATTCCTTTCTTGTTTGTGCAATGCTGACTTTCTCCCCTAGTAAAAAAGTGATACATTTAAAATACATTTATTTCACACTAAGTATAGTTAAAATCTATTAACATATTTACTGACATAGTGCTCGAGACTTTAAAAATACTACTTGTGCACAACGTACATTTCTTAATAATATTAAACCTAAAATGTGTTTTAATGTCACTTGATAATTGCATGGTGCTCAATTGGAATAATATCGGTCTTTAAATGCAAGATATTTAAAGTGTACTTTAAGTATACTTGCACTTTAACACAATCAAATATACTTCAGTATATCTTTAGTTGGACTTCAGCACTACTTCCGCACAAAGTGCATTACGCACAACATTAGTTCTAATTTAGCAGACTTTAAGTATACCGGTTTAGTATACTAAAAGTACAATTGCAGTATACTTGGCATGAAATAAATGTATCTCAAATACGTTTTAGTATATTTATTTTTCACTAGGGTCATCAAATGCTTATACTTCAACGTGCGCTCAAGACGTTGATCAAGACTTTTTAAGCTGCTTTGCACTGAGCACCAGGAAAATCAGATCTACAACAGAACAGAAATGCATCAGTCCAGGAGAGGTAGTGTGAGGAGATTCCCAGCAGAAGTTCATGCAACTTGCGTCATAAATAATCCTTTACGACTTTATGAGTCCTGTGGTTTGCCCTGGTTGAGCGGCAGGTGCCAATCAGCCGGAGGCGTCTGTCGAAGCTCCCAAACCGGAGTGAACTTCCTCTGCTCAGCGACTCGCTTCCTCTCGCTCTCCTGGAGGGATTCCTAATGGTGCATATGAGACGATAGATGAGTAGAAGGAAAACTAAGTGATTAGTGGCCAGAATAAACAGCAACGTGGCCCAGACCTAAACCTAAAAGCGACACACGGTCCTACATCGGTCTAGACTCACCTTGGCGTCTGTGCTGTTGTTTTTCTCCCACTCTTTGCAGGTGTTATAGTCTTCTTTCCACTGCTGGCAGTCCGGTGCTCTCCCGTAAGTGTAGTATTCATGGAATCTGTTAAATAAACTCTTGCAGTGCTTGAATTCACACCAGTAGACGTCACATGAACGTGGTGGCTGTGGACAAAATGAAAAATATATTCTTTAAAGGAACAGTTCATCCAAAAATTAAAATGACTCACATTCAGGCCATGCAAGATGTAGATGAGTTTGTTTCTTCATCAGATTTGGAGAAATGTAGCATTGCTTGTTCACCAATGGATCCTCTGCAGTGAATGGGTGCCGTCAGAATAAGAGTCCAAACAGCTGATAAAAACATCACAAGTAATCCACACCACTCCAGTCCATCAGTTAATGTCTTGAGAAGTGAGAAGCTGTGTATTTGTGAGAAGCAAAGACTTTTTTAAACTTCAACCAGTTGCTTCCAGCTAAAATATGAGCCCATAATCCATAATAACACTTCATCCATATTTTTTTCACTGGAGGAAGTGTTATTATGGATCATGGACTCAGCCAGAAGTCACAGTTTGAAGTTAAAACATATTGATGGATTTGTTTCTTACAAACACGCAGCTTTTGTCTTCACAAGATGTTAACTGATGGACTGAAGTGGTGTGGATTATTATTGTGATGTTTTTATCAGCTGTTTGGACTATCATTCTGACGGCACCCATTCACTGCAGAGCATCCATTGCTGAGCAAGCATTTCTCCAAATCTGATGAAGAAACAAACTCATATTCATCTTGGATGATATGATATTTTGATGTATACTGTAGTACTGAAAGATTACACTTAGAAAAACTCCTATCACTGCACCATGGTATTGCCAGTACTTTTTTTATAAGTGTACAATATTTATGAAGAATACCAAGGTTTTACCAAAGTAATTCGGCAAAAACATGGTAATACCATGGCATTTTTTTGTTAGCGTTCGTTTCAGTTAAATATGAAATCCTGAGTACACAAACATATATCAAGGTCTGACAGTGCGAGGTTAACTACACTAAGCAAGTACACTTTAAAAACGTGATATTACCCTATATTTACAATGCAACCGCAAAACGACTTACTTAATCACCATTTAATGAAAAATACAGAGATAAAGTAATCAGACTGACCCTCCAGTTTGAGTGTGACCCTGCCATAGTGCGCGCGCGCTCTTCTCTGGTGATTTCCAGCGCTCGCGATCAATGTTTTACTTCTCCACTGCCATCTACTGACAATGTCAAATAGATTACTATTTGAATATAAATTTTATATACATTTAATATATTTTAAAATTAGAATTGAAACCTGTTCACGTTCTATTTACGCGTTTGCGTTATATGTTAATTCTTAATATGTAGTGTAGTGTATAAGTATTATCAATACGCGTCGTCTAGACTTTTATTTTGTAGTCAGGCGGAAGTGGCAGGGAGCACCGGCCGGCGGTTGTTCAGGCTACAGCGGTGTCTAGCAGTTAGTTTGAAGTAAAGTAAATCGGTGTGAGGTAAAAACACTTTAATGCCTTCAAAATGCCCTCTGAAAGTCTACGATGGGAAACTTTAGAAGCCCTGAAAAACTCTCCGAAGGGGAAACTCAAATACAGTCCAGACTGGCGGGAAAAAGGGGAGGTAAACATGCTGACAAACTGAGAAATATTAACGCCTTATTTAGCTCATATGTTATCATTATGAAGTTTTAACACCTTTATTACTAATTAAACGTACCGTGCTGCTCTTTGACATGTATTCCGTGTTATTCTGATATTATAATACCAAGGTATTTAAGAATATAACTAGGCTACGTGTTTATATCAGAATACCATGGTATTATTATGTGATACGATCACTGTACCATGGTACACCCACAGTACCTATTTATAGGTCTTACTCCGCTAGAGCCGTAAATATATTATATATTAATAATTATGTTAATTTAATAATAAATAAAACTCAATTTATAGAGCACTTTTCGCATGGGTATTAAAGTATTTTACAAAGGATTAAAAACATTATTCATAAACAAGAAGAATGTCAATAAATGTACTTCATTCTTCTCTGTTATAACACTTTATGATAGAATTTGTTGGATATTTTAGCTCTTATTCAACTAAAACCAAAATTCAAAGTGTTTATACTAAAACTTTAAGTAGTTATGGAATATTTTATAAAGGAATCAAATACTGAATAAATGATAATCGATTTAATCTTTATTTCTTCTAACCCTGATCTGTTTTGTAGGATATTCTGGCGGGCTGTATGGAGGTGTCCAATCTGTCTCCTCTCTCAGGACAGATTCTGAAGAGAATGAGTCCTCGTCCACTGCTCAAGACTCGCTCTCTGTCCTCATGTGTTCGTGATACGAGTCCCGAGATTTTAGAAGATCTTGCTGCTGGTGCTTCATTTTCCCAGACGAGTCCCAGACAGATTTCATCCCCCACCTCTCCACCTCCAGTCTCCATCCACGCTGAGGATGATGAGCAGGTGATGTCCTCGCTTTTTAAGCTTGATTTTGTGCATTTCCATTCGTTCATTAGGCAGACACTTATTCATTCTGAAGAGACAGTAACTTGAGTGTTGCAAAACAAAGTACCAGAATCGCTCTCGAAAAGTATGAGCTTGAACAGATGTAAGATGTTCTAGATGTTCTACATAACAGCTTTGAACAACTTTATTGGGAACTGCCCTGGACCACAAATTCAGTCTTAAGTGTCAATTTTTTCGAAAGCTAAATAAATAAGCTTTCCATTGATGTATGGTTTGTTAGGATAGGACAATATTTGGCTGAGATACAACTATTTGAAAATCTGGAATCTGAGGGTGCAAAAAAATCAAAATATTGAGAAAATCACCTTTAAAGTTGTTCAAATGAAGTTCTTAGCAATGCATATTACTAAACAAAAAATTAAGTTTTGATATATTTACGGTAAGAAATTTACAAAATATCTTCATGGAACATGATCTTTACTTAATATCGTAATGATTTTTGGCATAAAAGAAAAATCTATCATTTTGACCCATACAGTGTATTTTTGGCTATTGCTACAAATATACCCCAGCGACTTAACACTGGTTTTGTGGTCCAGGGTCACATATATGGTTTAAGTTGAATTGTAATAATTAGTCACATGGTTGTTTTATTAGCAGATTTGGTCATCGGCCACTCTGTTGTCTGTTTAAACTCCACCCCTGCAAGCTCACGCTCATTTGCATACAAACATCTTAACATCCAATAAACAGCTTGGATGCATAGAACCAAGACGCCGCCCTACATTTTTTACTTTTTTGATAATCTGATATACTCTGATGTACTTCACAATACAGAAAGGATCTGTCGCTACTTCCCTTTCATCTTGACTTTAATAGTTTATGTCATAGCTCTCATACATATCCATTGTTCAGTTTCTTGCTTGAGTTTCTGTTGGCATAGGAGTGCAATGCTGATTTTTCTGGTTTTCATTAATTTTTGATCTCAGAAAGCAGAAGAAATAAAGGAGGATTCTGTTGTGAGTCCTGTAGCAAGCTCACCTCCAGCGATTTCCGTCCTGTCGCCCAGAGCCACACAGATGGCCGGCTGCATCCGCATGTGTGAGCAGAAACACAAGGCCAAAGCAAAGGTACCACGTCTGGAACTATAGGATGAAAATGTTTTTGTACACTAATTTTGTTTTTGAAAGAATACTTTTATTCAACAAGGATGCATTAAACTGATCAAAAGTGACAGTAAAGACACTTATAATGTTTCAAAAGATTTTTATTTCAAATAAATGCTGTTCTTTTGAACTTTTTGATCATCAACGAATCCTGAAAAATAAAATGTATCATGGTTTCCACAAAAATATGAAGCAGCACAACAGTTTTCAACATTGATAATAATCTGAAATGTTTTTTGAGCCGCAAATCAGCATATTAGATTGATTTCTGAAGGATCATGTGACAATGAAGACTGGAGTAATGATGCTGAAAATTCAGCTTTGATCACAGAAATAAATTCCATTGTACAGTATATTCCAATATAAAATAGGTAGTTTAAATTGTAAAAATATTTTACTATTTTTACTGTATTTTTCATCAGTTAAATGCAGCCTTGGTGAGCAGAAGAGACTTTTATCATTGATGCATGTAATGCATGTGTGTTTTCTCTCACAGGCGGAGCTGAGTCTCAGACAGGAGCAGCAGGAGCGGCTGGTGGCCACAGCTGCTAACTGTGAGTCTGAGCAGCTCAAACGCTATGAGGAGTTAATGGAGCTCAAACAGAGACAGGAGTACCAGAGTATGAGAGACATGATGGAGAAAGAGTAAGGGATTTCTGAACTGTTCATTCTCATTTACAAGTTAAGATGATTACATGTCATGTGTTTGAATCATGTGCTGAATTAGTTGTTTAAGCAGTGTTTTTTGTGCTTAAAGGACACAGGAGAGTCTCGGCCGTCAGGAGAAGCTGCGAGAGGAACACAGACACAGAATGAAAGTGAGTCTGAATGGATTATTAGGATCTAATATTTCAGAAATCTTCCAGATTGAGTACAAGTTAAGCTCTATCAACAGCATCTGTAACATAATGTCCATTAACACAGGAATTAATGTTGACTTGTTTAAATAAACAAAAAATACTTTAAAACCGGTTCTGGGTTCCAGAGAGTTTAAAAGCAGAAATGTGAAGCTTTTATTTTTGTTCAAGCAAAAATGTTTGTAAAAAAAAAAAAAATGATCAAGAAGTCATGACAACATACAGTAAGTTTTTCCATTACCAACTCATCAAAATAATGAATTTCATCTTTAGATTCATTTGTTAAGTTATATGAGATTCAAGTAGACAAGATTTTATAAAAATGAAAATGAAATTATATTGAATTTAAAGTAAATTGAATTGGTGGAAGTACATTTCTACTGCAAAAATGTCAGTAAAGATTATACTAAACTTAGAACCAGTTTTTTTAGTTAGCTAAAACTAAAACCATAATAAAAATTAAAAAAAACATTTTTGTTAATTGAAATAAAATTAATGTTATCTGAAACAAAATATTATATATATATGTTTTTTTAATAAAATATAAAGAACTAACTTACATTTATTGTATTTCAGCGAGCTGCCAAAGCAACATTTTTTATGTACTAAAAAACTGAAAAAATAAAAACTTTACAGACATATTAAAAAAATGAATAGAAAATTAAAAAAGCACACAAAAATTTACTTAAATGTAGTGCTGTCTAACGATTCATTGCGATTAATCTCATCGAAAATAAAAGTTTTTGTTTGCATAATATATGTGTGTTCTGTGTATATTTATGTATGTATAAATACACACATACACAGTATATATTTAGAAAATATTTAGAATTGTATATTTATATTCATATAATTTATATGATAAATAAATACATTTAATATATAAAAATAACATTTATCTGATATATATATATATATATATATATATATATATATATGCATGTGTGTGTATTTATATATACATAGTAAATATACACAGTACACATACATATATTATGTAAAAACGTTTATTTTAGATGCGATTAATCGTTTGACAGCACAACTTAAATGTTAATTAAATTTAAAATGGAATATATATTTGTGTGTGTGTATACGTATATAACTAATTAAATGTATTAATAAAAACTCTTATAGAATCTCAGCGATACTAAAATAACACTGTTTAGAACAGCCTTTTAATGCAGCTATAATATACATATCAGTTTTCCCGGCAGTATTGACCTTTACATTTTACTGTACATTCGTTTGATTTTGAGTTAATTTTGTCTGTGATCTCTGTAACATTTTACATTGGTTAGGTTTGTCTGCAGGTTAGACAGTAATACCACAAAAAAAGCTTGATTTATATAATAACTAAATAAATGGCAATATCTGGAATACCAGACCTATGTTGGTTAAAAGCCTAGTTTTCTGTGTTGCAGATCCTGAACCTACGTCTGCGGGAGGCGGAGCAGCAGCGTCTGCGGGAGGCGGAGCTTGAGCGTCAGCGGCAGGTGGAGGGCAGAGAGCGGCACAGAGCTATCAATGCCATACAGGAGGAAGTGCTACAGCTCAACCAGCTCCTACAGCCACGCCCCTCCACACAGACTGACTCCGCCCTTGACCACACCCCCTACATCACCCGCGGCAACCAGCTCTGCTCGCAGGTGTCAGAGGTGGTGCCGGCCTCTGCAGACGTGAGTCCACATCCACCTCATTTTGCTATTATACATAGACTTTTGGAAGAAGGGTCTTCTGCTCACCAAGGCTACATTTATTTGATCAAATATACAGTAAAAACAGTGGAATATTATTACAATTTAAACTAACTAATTTCTATTGAGATATATTGGACAATGTAATTTATTTCTGTGATCAAAGCTGAATTTTCAGCATCATTACTGCAGTCTTCAGTGTCACATGATCTTCAGAAATCATTCTAATATGTTGATTTCCTGCTCAAGAAACATTTCTGATTATTACCAATGTTGAAAACCGTTGTGCTGCTTCATATTTTTGTGGAAACTCTGATACACTACTATTCAAATGTTGAATAGGGTAAGTACGATAAAAAAAGAAATGGATCGTTTTTTTCATCAAAGATGATTTAAATTGATTAAAAGTGTCAGTAAAGACGTTTATTATGTTACAGAAGATTTCTCTTTCAAGTAAATGCTGCTCTTTTAAACTTTCTATTGATCAAAGAATCCTGAAAAATAAAATAGCATGGTTTCCGCAAAAATTTTGGGCAGCACAACTGTTTTCAACATTGATAATAATCAGAAAGGTTTCTTGAGCAGCAAATCAGCATATTAGAATGATTTCTGAAGATCATGTGACACTGAAGACTGGAGTAATGATGCTGAAAATTCAACTTTGATCACAGAAATAAATTATATCTTACAGTATATTCACATAGAAAACAGCTCTTTTAAATTGTAATAATATTTCACATTTCTACTGTATTTTTGATCAAATAAATGCAGCCTTGATGAGCAGAAGAGATTCTTGCAAAAACATAAAAAAAGTATATATTCCAAACTTATGGCTGGCAGTGCATGTATATTTACTTGAATACATATACTTTATTATAATGATGCGTGATTGGCTCCTGTAACTTAAATGCAATGTAAGTCGCTTTGGATAAAAGCATCAGCGAAATGCATAAATGTAAATCATAAATCATTTGCATTTTGCAGGGTCAGTTTCTCAGCGTGGAGGATTTGACCGTGGCGGAGCGAGCGCTACAGGAAATGAGGTCACTGGTCAGAAACCTGCAGGACGAGGTGGCACAGGCTGCGGAGAGGAAGAGGAAGGAGCAGGAGGAAGAGGAGGAGAAGAAGAAGAGACACGAGGAGCTGAAAGCCCAGCAAGAGGAGCAAAAGAAAACTGCAGCACGGTCCGCTAAAGAGAAAGCCAAGAAAGAGGGTGAGGGAGCAAAAGAACATGCATGAAGGTTTAAAAGGAAGCAATGTGTAATGTAAATATCGTTAATGAAATAAATATGACTTCATCTCAATCTCATCTGCAGGTCTTCAGACAGGAGCAGATGAGAGCACTTTAAAATGGTACAACGCACTGCAGGATTCGTCCAATCAGTGCGCTCAGGCGTTTGATGAGCTCAGCAAAGCTAAAGACACGCAGGTTAGATTCCCATCCGCTCTATGTAGCATGTATTGGATACTGTATGGTGTTGTAGTGAATAATTATCTTGCCCTTATGCTGCAGACGAAAAAATTAAAAATGGAGCTGCAAAAGGCCGCAACCACACCTGTGAGCCAGATCGCAAACATCTCAGGTGAGACGAAAGTGAGAAAGACCAGCATAAAGTAGTGATGAACTGAAATGATTTTTGACACAAACACCGAAACCGAAAAATTAACGTTTTCATTTTACTGAAAAAACTAAAAAATTTCCGTCTGAACAGTTTTTTTAGTTTTCTATGCACACATTACACAAGTCTTTGTGTAATTTTAGTATTATTATTGATATATTATTATAGTTTTTATTAATATATTGATTTAGATTTTATTTTTATATTTCCTATTCTTTCTTTTAATTTTAGTTATAGTTTTAATACTTATGTTGCTGTTCTGTCATTTTTTGCATTTTTATTTTGTCTGTAGAGTTTATATATCCAGTATATGTATACACAGTGTATATATATATTATTTATATATATATATATATATATATATATAGTTTTTTTTACATTAATTTTAGTTTTAGTTTAAGTTATTTTTGTATTTCAAGTTAAACTAAGCAAAAATAAGAGATGAAATTAAAAACAAATCAAATTTTAAGTTTTTATTTGATTTTGTTTAACATTCATTTTATTTCAAGTAATGAAAATATTTTTATTTAAATATTTTTTTAATAATCAGTTAATTAAATGTATTTAATGAATAGCCGAGTTTTATACAAACATTTAGAAGACCGTTTTATATAAACTTTTTAATGATATAATGATGTTTCTACTGTTAATTCATTGGTATAATCTAAACATTTAAACAGTGGCTGTAATAAAAACTTGTTTTCATAACAGATTTATTCAAAAATACATTAAATAATGAAGACATTACTAACAGTGACATAAAAATATAATAAATGTTATATATTCCATATATTTAGCAAAATGCTCCTTTCTAGAGTTATTTTTTTGCTAATGAACGAGCTTTGGATCTGACACGCCACATCAAAATGTGCCAAAATGGCATTTATTGTTTGAATTTTGTTATAAAATTTACATAATTTGAACATTCAGACTTTCATATCAAAAGTAACAAAGCACAAGTTTATTGTGATTATTGGATTGTAGGTGCGCTACAAATAATATTTAGTGGCATTTTGTTTACACATCAGCTGAAAAAGGCATTGATATTGATTTAAGAATCAATGTCAGTTCATCAAAATGAAGATTCATTAAAACAGAAATTTCAGTGCATCACTAACATAAAGTTCACCTCATGTCTGCTACTTTCCTTTAAACATGGTTTGCATGTAGGCGCGCCGCTGAAGGAGGCCTTTGAGAAGATCGATAAGCTGTTGTCCGGCCGTCCAGTGACGTCCGCTGGAAAGACAGTCTCTACATCCCAGCATCCTCAGGGGCTGGAGTTTGTCAGTTATAAACTGGCAGAAAAGTTTGTGGTAAGGCAGATTTTTACATAAATAAACAAGGAGATTTTTGAAGGCAAATAAAGTTGATTTTAAAGGGTTCATTGGATGCCCATTTTCCACAAGTTGATATGATTCTTTAGGGTCTTAATGAAAAGTCCATAACATAATTTGGTTAAGATTTCTCAATGGTAGTATAAAAAACACCCTTTTTACCTTGTCAAAATCAGCTCTGTTAACAGCGACCCGTTTTGGTGCATGTCCTTTTAAATGGTAATGAGCTCTGCTGACCCCGCCCCTCTCTTCCGTGGAGTGACGAGCCGTTCTCTGAGGCTGTAAACTTTAGCCGTGGAACTTGCTAACTAGCACATTATTAGGAAAGGCGATTTGCAAAGATTCATACAAGAACCTTATACTCACTTCTTCTGAAGGTGAGGCTGGATCACAAATTATTCAGACGCATTTAGGCAGATCGGGGGCGCATTCCCTTCAAAAACAAAGCTAATCCACTGCGTCTTCAGCGGCTCAGATGTCAGGAGTAAATGACGACTGCTATGTTCATTATTACATCCAACAACAAAACACCTCAGTCGCTTAGGAGCCATTCTTGTCTACTCCTGCTCCAGTGTTTAACAATGGGAGACTCTTCACAGCTCACTCAGGGCGGGTCTAAGGTAAAACACCAGTGTCAATCAGCAATTGTGGGAGGAGCCTGGATCTGTGTGATGTCACACAGCCAAGCATCTGAGATCGGCTTGATTTGAGAAAGGGGTTATTATTTATCAGGATTTAAAAAAAAAAACACTGGGTGGATTTTTATCATTATAGGGTGACTGCCAACACACATTTAAGTTCAAACAACATATAAAAGTGAATTTTGCATCCGATGACCCCTTTAATAACTCATTCACAGAAACAAGGAGAAGAGGAGGTGGCGTCCAATCATTCGGCAGCGTTCCCCATCGCCGCTGTGGCGTCAGGCATTTGGGAACTGCATCCTAAAATTGGAGAGCTTATACTCGCCCACCTCCACAAGAAGTGTCCATACGCTGTGCCACACTATCCACCCATGGAAAGTGGCACGTCTGTGGAGGATTACCAGAGGTAAGTGTGGTGCTTCACTCTTCACTCACTTGGCCAAAAGTGTTTTACTATAAAATTAAGGAGCCGTTCAGACAGAATGTGTTTTTACGTTCTGTCTGCACTGAGTTTTAGTCATTTGTCTATGCACACAGGCACGTCTTAGTGTTATTTTACTATCACTGATAGTATTTTGTTAATATTTTGAATTAGATTTTACTTTTACATTTTCCATTTTTAGTTTAACTTTAGTTTAGTTAAATTTTATTAATTTTGTATTTTTAATAATTTTGTTTTATTTAAATATTTTAAATATTTATTATTATTTTTCTATATGTTGCTTTTATTAATTTTTATTCATTAATTTTAGTTTTAGTTATTTTGGAATTTCAAGTTAAACTAAATGAAAAGTAAATTTATTAATTAATAATTTGCAAATTAATTTAATTTTTTTTTTTTTTTAGATATTTTCATAATTTTCATTAAAATTAACAATAAATGAATCATTAATCTAAATGCTTACAGACAGACCCTTTAAATTCCTAACTCATTTTTGACTGCAATGTAAATATCAATTTTACAGAAATAAAGAAATGCCTGTAATTGTATTTTCCTCCGTTTATAAATGGCAATTCAAGAGATTCTAGATCAGTGTTTGGTATTATTAATGTTATACTGTATATAGGAAATACAGATGGCACTCCTTTTTTCCAGGAAAGATTTATTTTATGGCTTGAACAACATATCCAAAATATTACTTTTGACTTTGCACTTTAAATTTCAAATGAAAACGTGTTTACTGTGTGAACGGTGCAATAGCTACAGTTTTACTTTAAAGACCTTAAACTCTGCCTGCTTAAACATTTGAAGTTAACATTAATATATGCATGCAACATTAATTACCAAATTCTTACTAAATGAGTTGATTTTTCACAAGTTCAAAAAGATCAGCATATTAATATGCAGTCTGTTGAATGTTATTAATCAAGATAAATCGAATAAAGTATATTAACATGTAATGAATCATTTACATCCCTAGTTGTAATAACCCTGCTGTTATAAACACCATATTGCCTTTTTAAATACAACAGCTCGTCTTTTGGCAGCCAAACCTCGAGCGTTTCACCTGATCAGAGTGCAAAGCATTATGAGTGTGTCTTTTCCATCAGGATTCTGGGATACCGTGTGGATGACTCCAAAGTGGAAGGGCAGGACAGCTTTCTGAAGAGAATGTCGGGAATGATTCGTCTCTATGCAGCAATAATCCAGATGAGATGGCCTTATACCGGCAAACAAGGGGTGTGTGATATTCCCTTACTCCAGCATGCATTAACATACAGTAGAGTTCAATCCTGATGCGAGTGTTGTATGTAAGAAGCTGAATATCTAACACAAGCGTGTCTCTTCATCAGCCTCATCCTCACGGCTTGAATCACGGCTGGCGCTGGCTGGCACAAATCCTCAACATGGAGCCGCTCGCTGACATCACAGCAACTATTCTCTTCGACTTCCTGGAGGTAAAATCATCTTCCTTTTGCAAATGATTTGTTTTTTATTATCGCTCACACTCAGTATTTGCTTCATGACAATGTATTTTTTGGCATGTCTATCTCTTTAGGTCTGTGGAAATGCCTTAATGAAACAATATCGAGGGCAGTTTTGGAAACTCATATTGCTTATATATGAAGAATACTTCCCAAGGTATTAATACTCGTCCTTATGAAGACATTTCCTTGTTTTACTGTAAATGTATTGTATTTATTGCCTTCAAAAAGCAAAGAAATTAGCCTCCAAATCTTCCTTTTGTCCTTCTGTTTGTTAGTTTTTTAGTGTAAATTCTAATGCCTTCTGATGCACTTTTTTTTTTTGCTGTTTTAAAGGAATAGTTCAGGCCAGTCCAAGATGTAGATGAGTTTGTTTCTTCATCAGATTTGGAGAAATGTGGCATTGGATCAGTGTCTCAGCAATGGATGCTCTGTAGTGAATGGATGCCGTCAGAATGAGAGTTCAAACAGCTGATAAAAACATCACAATAATCCACACCACTCCAGTCCATCAGTTAACATCTGTAGAAGACAAAAGATGCATGGTTATAAGAAACTAATCTCATCACTAAAACATTTTTGACTTCAGAGCTGAAATACAAGTCCATAATAACACTTCCTTCAGTGAAAAAGTGTTCTGGTCTGAATCAGGAGAGAAATCCGCACAGATCAAGCACCGTTTACAAGTGAAAGCAGTCCAAAACAGCATTATTATGAATTATGGATTTTGCCCAGAACTGACGTTTTAAATTACAAAACGTCTTAATGATGGATTTGTTTCATACAAACATGCAGATTTTCTCTTCACAAGACATTAACTGATGTACTGGAGTGGTGTGGATTACTTGTGGATTATTGATGTTTTTATCAGCTGTTTGAACTCTCATTCTGACGGCACCCATTCACTGCAGAGCATCCATTGCTGAGACACTGATGCAATGATGCATTTCTCCAAATCTGATGAAGAAATAAACTCAACTACATCTTGGATTGCCTGAAATTGAGTAAATTTTCAGCAAATGTTCATTTTTGGGTGAACTATTCTTTTATTATCAGGTTTAAACATAAACGTCCCTCAGTGATTAAATCACCAAAAACAAATATGGTGTAAAACAGCCCTTATTGATTAAACTAAACCTTCTTCTTTCCTCAGAATCGAAGCGGTCACCAGCACCGGTCAGATGGGCTCTGTAACCAGACTCAAACAGTTTCTAGAGGCAAGTGTCTTGTTTGTAGCAGCTAAATGATATTTTCTAGATGTTTAATAACTAATAGTCACTGTATCTGTTCTGTCTCTTATCTAGACGTCTTTAAGAACTAAGCAGATTCCCGTTCCTAAGAGCGAGCTTGGCTCCGCCTTCTTCAGGTCCTGATTGGTGGAAATACACCTGACAAATGTGTATTCAATATGTTCTACACTGAAATGAAGTATAAGCCAATACTGTTTAATGGACGCATGAGTGTTGATGCATTTTTCTCATCTAAAGGATTTATTTAATCGAGCATCATGCCATCTTCATGTTTGTTTTCTTTCATTTGAGCATGTAAGAAATATTTTAATTTGTTTTTAATACATGTTGGTGTCTTAATCTATCCATCCGATCTCAAATTTATGAAAATTATCCTCCAACCAAAGTTTATTTTCTGTTTTAGACAAATGATTGTTAACAGGAATCAGTTTTTCCCTAAACATAAGCCTTAATTTCAATATGATGATGGAGTGTAATCTCATGTGGGTACACTAAGATGAAATGTACTTTATATTGATGTGGATATTTATGATTTTATGACATAAGGATTAAACCAAGTACATCAAGTGTATTTTGACTCTTTCTATGTGTGTTAATGTACCAGACAGTGGCTTTCTTTTGTTTTCACATTAGTACAGAAACATGAGAGTAAGAGGAATCTATTACAAACTTAGTATTATATTTTGTTATTTAAGGAAGTATTTTAGAAAAGGGATTAGCAGATGTTTAGAAATGAGCTCTAGTTATGATCATGGGCTTTATTCATTAATTATAAAAAAAAATATTTAGCAATTTGTAGTGACAAACCAACTAATACCACAAAACATCACAGAATTCAACAGATCCATTTCAGTTCAGCTTATTACAAAATGAAATAAAATTCAGAATATAAATTATTCAGGCAAATTATTACAGATTTGAGAAATTGCATTAGAAGTTCAACACTTCATGACAAAAATGACAACATCCATTCAAAGCAACCGAACCAAAGAAATCATTTCAAATGGACCTAATGTTCACTTAATTGTGACTTCCTTTTAAAAAATAAAAGTTTAATATTTTAGCCAGTAGTTCAGGATACGATTTGGACATTAAACAGGGTTATCATAGTTAACTAAAACCATAAAAAATGTTTGTTACTTGAAATTAAATAAATGTTAATAATAAAATATAAAAATGTTTTATTTTAGCTAGTTTCCATTTCTCATTTCATTTTGTTTAACTTGTACTAAACTAAAACTGAAAAAAAAAATTTTTAAAAACAACAAGAATTATTGTAGTTAACTAAAACTATAACCCTAAAAAAATATATTTTTGTTACTTAAAATAAATTTTAATAATAAAAAAAACTTTTAGCTAGTTTCCATTGCAACATTTATCATTTTCATTTATTTTAACAATGTACTACACTAAAACTGAAAAAAAAACTATACAAACATTTAAAAACAAAAACTAATAAAAATGACAAAAACAAGAAAATTAACATGAAACATATATTTTTAAATATAATTCAAAATATTAACAAAAAAACTATAATAGTAGCCTATCTCATTAATAAAATAACATGGTCCCCTAAAAAGAATCGACCCAAAAATCTTACATGTGACCCTGGAGCACAAAAGCAGTCATAAGCAGCACAGGTATATTTGTAGCAATAGCCAAAAATACATTGTATGGGTCAAAATTATCCATTTTTCTTTTATGCCAAAAATCATTAGGATATTAAGTAAAGATCATGTTCCATGAAGATATTTTGTAAATTTCCTACCGTAAAATATATCAAAACTTCATTTTTGATTAGTAATATGCATTGCTAAGAACTTCATTTGAACAACTTTAAAGGTTATTTTCTCAATATTTAGATTTTTTTGCACCCTCAGATTCCAGATTTTCAAATAGTTGTATCTCAGCCAAATATTATCATATCCTAACAAACAATACATCAATGGAAAGCTTATTTATTCAGCTTTTATACATGACCCTTATGACTGATTTTGTGGTTTAGGGTCACATATGTATTTACAGTTTTTTTCAAATGCTAAAAAGCGTTTACCAATACTTAAAGTATTGTTTCTAAACTCTTAACACAGAAACACACCTACATCACACAGTTAGCCAATTAGTTAATTTTCTGGCCAAAACCACATTTTGTTAAATAAATACAAACTCTACATTTCAAAATGCTGGATACCTTTTTCTTCATATACTAACTCTATTAAAACACAGCAAGCCCGAAAAATCGAGTCATCCAGTCAAAACATTAGCACTGGTTTTCTATCAGGAACAGGAACATGTCAATTATAGTGCATAGACTGTCAAAATGCTAACAATTAATGGCATTACAAAAACTGCATTACTTATCATGTCTCAGTTTGATCTGTATAGAACATACAATATGAGATCCATTAAAAAATATAAGGACAATAATGATAATAATAATAATTCAGCCAGCAAGTTCATTTTTGTGTGTGTGAGTGGATTCGTTTTAGATACAGCATAGTGAAGGATCATCAGTACTTTATAGGATGTAAAAGAAAAGTGACAGAATTTCAGCAGTAAAGGCTTTACTGGCAAAATGAATTTGCTGTCAGTGATTGATTTAAAAAAAAAAAAATTTAAATGAATGTACAGATATGTTTTTTACAAGTGTGCAGTTCACAAATGAACAATTTTCGGTTTTCTCTGTATAAATGTGTCAGTTATGATGGACAATGTATTGTTATGAATGTTTTACAATTGTTCAGGCTGAATATAGCCTGCGTTGAGAAACTGTTCTTGTGCCTGGCTGTTCTGGTGGTTGGTATCGCTGACCAGAAGGCAACAGTTCAAAGAGAGAGTGGGCAGGGTGTGTGGGGTCCAAAGTGATTTTCTTAGCCCTTTTCCTCACTCTGGAGATGTAAAAATCTTGGAGGTTGGGCAGGGGGGCACAAATATTCCTCTCAGCAGTCCTGACTGTCTGCTGTAGTCTCTTGATGTCTGATTTGGTAGCTGAACCAAACCAGACAGTCCTGGTCCAACTACTCCTCTCCCTGGTCCAACCAGTCCTTTTCCTCGTCTCAACTATTCCTCTCCCTCGTCCAACTCTCCCTCCTCCAAATATTTTCTTTCTTTGTATGCATCTCTGCGTTGTTTTGAACAAAACCAGTCCAGAGAGTGCCTTTTTATTGTGCATGGCCTTGTATGGAAAGACTTGGAATTATTCATTAAGATTAAGAATCAGCTATTTCTCAATTATTAGTCATTGAAATACTTCTTAGCAGCTCTTTTAAGCTGCTTTTGTTGCAGAAGTAGAGGCTTTACACTATATTTAAAGTTTGCAACATTAGGTCTTCATTTCTGTCACGCTGTGTTTAAGCATTTGTAAAAAAAGATAAGAAAGATCCATGATTTTTGGTATGGGGTAAGCTTGTGTGAAAAGAACATTTAAGCATTTTAGAAACGTGTTGACTGAATACTGTGTGAAAACTACATGAATTGTGTTAATAGTATGGTCACAACAGACGGATGTTGTGTTAATTGTGTTTAGAGTTTTGAAAATGTGACTACAGATTGGACAAAGATAAAAACTGTAATAAACTAATACTTCCTGCCTTTAGGGGGCGCTGTCATTTAGTGATTGCGCAGTGAGTGAGCAGTAGTAGTTTGTGTTGTGTTTCAGCTGTAGGCACTAAGAAATGTAGTTTGCTTATTGCATTGAATTCGATTTTAAACAACAGTTTTCTGATTCCACATTCTATATGAGAGAGTTTTAAACTAGAAGCGCTGGTTCTTTTGTGCTGCGCTCGTTACACGCAGCTTCATCTGTCAGCGGCGGGAAGTGTTGTTCTCTCTCGGGATGCTTCTGAGGAAGTTTCCCGCGGCGCTGTGTGTCGTGGCGCTGTGGTGTGACTGGGTTCGGTTCGCTCTGGGCTGTTCTGGGCTGCTGCTGTGCCGCTCCTGCGGACACGAGGTAGCGGAGGACGCGGACCTGAGGTTCGTTCCCAGCCGCCTGGCGCTGTCGCACCGGAACCACACGGCGATCGGAGGGAAACGCGTCTCCGTTCAGCTCTTCGAGAATCCGCAGGGCTTCCAGTTTGAAGTCGTGACTTTTAAGCGAGCAGATGTGCTGAAGCACTGGCCGGCGGACTCTCACTTCACCTGGTATCCGGGTCACGCGTGGACCGTCGCCATCTGCCCGCGGTGCAAAACACACCTAGGTGGGTGTTTAGAGGGTTCGGTATTTACTCAAATGAAATGCATTAAAATGTAAACACTGTATATACATAGTATAAGTAAGCATTTAAAAGTACAATAAGTAATACATTGCACAAAAAACAGCAGAGCATGGTGATAGCAACGTGATGAATTCATCCTACGTTAAAAGAATTAATGTAAATGTAAGTATATATTGTTATACTATATGAAACTTATACACAAGTTTGAAGTATCTATTCTTAATACACACACACACACAATTTATTGTGTTATGAGCTTACATTGAGATTACATGCAATGTATTTCATGATACCGTACTACTGAAGTGAACTGCAAAACAAGAAACAACAACTTTCCTCTTGCGTTCATGTACATTTGATGGAATAGTTCACCCCAAAAATGAAAATTTGCTTAGTGTTCTCTTCATCAGGTCATCTAAGATATACGAGTTTGTTTCTTCATCAGATTTGGAGAAATGTAGCATTGCATCACTTGCTCAGCAATGGATGCTCTGCAATGAATGGGTGCCGTCAGAATAAGAGTCCAAAGAGCTGATAAAAACACAATACACAATAATCCACACCACTCCAATCTACCAATAAAACTGATCTGGCTTGTAAACGATGCCTGATCTGTGCATATTTATCTCCTGATTCAGATGAGATTATTTTTTCATTGGAGAAAGCAATATTATGAATAGAGTACTTGTATTTTAGCCAGAAGCAACTATTTCAAGTTAAAAAGATCTTAATGATGGATTTGTTTGTTACAAACATGCAGCTTTTGGCTTCAGAATGTGTTAATTGATGGACTGGAGTGGTGTGAATTATTGTGATGTTTTTATCAGCTCTCATTCTGATGGCACCCATTCACTGCAGAGCATCCATTGGTGAGCAAGTGATCCAATGCCACATTTCTCCAAATCTGATGAAGAAACTTCTACATCTTGGATGGCTTGAGGGAGTGGACATTCTCAGTCAATTTTTTATTTTGGGGTGAACTATTCCTTTAACCCAAAATGTCTAAGTAGTATAACAATTTCTCTCTTTTCTTTGATATAGGTTGGGCGTTTCAACCCAGTGATTGGCCCAAGACGGTGACCCGAGAAGAGTTTGAAGGTTCGGACCAGACATTTGTGGCGCTCATAATTGACAGACTTCTGCAGGAACACTTTGCATCCACACTGCTGATGACACCAAAATCTTTTAGAAGTTGACGATTAGCCAAACCACACTTCATGCCATTTAATAAAGCTATTTTTATGGGGATATTTAACATGACTAGAATGCCTGGCTTTGTTCTTGACTTGACTCAAGGGTAAAGTATGGCTTCCCATTGACAAACAATTTTAACCTTTATTGCATTTTCTTTGCAACTGGATGAATCCCAAACACTGTTTTATTTGAACGAAACCAACTCGACAGTTTTAAGTGTACCGCTGCAAGTTCGTTGAGGCTGTGAGGGAAAAATTTACAAGCATGATTTGACTCCTTTTTTTAATATTTTATTTTATCAAAAATGTAATCCATTTCAAATCTGGTGAATGTCTGTAAAACAAGACAAGATAAAAATCAAAGACTCAATGATGGTGCCCACATACCCTCTTTTCCTCAGCCCTCCTGAACAGACATGGTTACAAGAGGTAACAGGGATACACTACTGTTGTCTATCTGCAGATTAAACCATGAAGGGTTTAAACACCAAGAATAAAGAAACAAAACGGTGGAGAACGCTAGAGCTAGCAAATCACTGCGCACCATGGCTTCTGATCAGTTAACCACACAAAACTTTAACAGGAAGAAATTATACATATTTGTACATATATATTTTTAATAAAAAACAAAAACAGAAAACACTATTCGCAAGTCTACTCCAGACGACGTGCGGCCGATAACTACAGTGTTTTGCTTATTACCTCGAAATGCATTTGGAAATTGAGATGGTAGATGCCATGTCGGCAAGATTTTGCAGTCAGTTTATTTTGAGTCTGTTCGGGGGACTTCAACATGGCAAGTTCAGGATAGAGGAAAGATGGAGCTCAAAACCAAAAAACAGGAAAAAGAAGCATCTTGCTCCCCAAAAAACAACAAAAAAGCCAAAGAAGCAATTTGGAAACAGGACTGGGGAAATGTGGATAATATTCCTCTATTTCAGCTTCAGTCATCCTCACCATCATCATCCTGCAATAATAATAAGACGACGACAATTAATGGGTGATTTTTCAATTTAGAAGCAGTTTTGATCGACATAATATTTGACTAGTTTGAAGGACACTTTCTAGAATTTCAAGAACTCATTGGAAAAGGGATGGACAACAAACTGTTGTCACAAATGTATTACTGGCACTCTTAAATGAGAAAAAGATCAATTCTTTAACACACTACATCTTCATAAGACCATTAACGTTAAACAAATTGGTTACATACCTCTCCATCATCATCCTCCTCTTCCTCTCCGTCATCTTCTCCCTCTTCATCAATATCATCCAGACCTTCCTCGTCCTCCTCCTCATCCTCACCTTCCTCATCCTCCATGTCTGGAACCTGTTGGGGTTTGAAATGCAAATGAATGACTCATAATTTCCATTCAGCTGCATAAACTGGAAGAACTGTTCAACCACATCATTTAAATGACTGGAATGGAAACTTTCTAAGACCAAATAACACAAACCTACCGCTATGACCATGAGCTTAATCTGAACATTTTTAAAGCTTTTCATTTGTATGTAGATGTTGTTCCAGATGGGAGTGCAAGTCTCACCAAGTAGTACTGAAGAGGATTTGGCCAGATGTCATCTTTAATGACTTCGCCCAACTCATCTGCCCCTGAATCAGCGTGATCAGTAAACCAGGTGAAGAAACTCTCAGGTTCTTCATGCTGCCTCTTCTTGCCCGCTTTACTCTGTGTCTGACTGGACCGACTTGTGAGGTCCTGCAAAAGAAGAAAAGATTCACATTACAAACTCAGGAGTGTTCAGTCACAGAATAAAGAACTCTTTTTTAATAATAAACCATACATACTTTTCCTGGTTTCCATTTGATCTCTGTTGACTTTGAGGTTGGGTCTCCACTTTCATTCAGGTGAATTTCTTTGGAGAGAACTTTGTTCTCAAAATACATGTTTTCATCAAAATACTAAAAGGCAAGGGAAAAGAGAGAGTGAGTTATGGAAACATAAAAGCTCTAAGCCATGAAAGTCAATTTTTACCACTTACAAAATCTATTCTGTAGCCAGATTTGATGTCTTCAAACTCTGTCACTTCTACTCTGGTCAGATAGTGAAGCGCCTCCTCATCCTCCTCCCCAAGAAGAGCTGAGACTAAATAATCAAATAATATGAAATAAAACATGCACTGACCATTATGGTTAAATAGTGTAATAACAGTTTGCAAAGGATCTTACCTTGTGGGTGGTTGACAAATGTTGTGACCCAGAAGTTGGGGATTTTGGCTATGAGTTCTGACCTCTTCTGGAAGAACGGCTGGCGAAGTTTATTGTATTTCTGTTCAACTTTGAGAATTTCCTCACTGGCCTGCTCGTTCAGTCTGGACAAGGTCATTAACAAAAAAACTATTTCATATCTATTCCCAAGCACTGACCGCGCTAATTCTGTTAAAGCATGGATTGCCGCGCTATTTCATTCAATAAAGTTCAACATACCTGTCGATTTCATTCTGTACTTCATCGATGTGCTCGATGGCTTCTTGCTGCTCTTTTTCTAAACAAGAAAACAGTGTTAAAAAAAATAACAGCAAATACTTAAACATACGCTACAATACACAACATACGCTAAAATACTTTTATTCCCAATTCACGCGCTTTCCAACGAATAAAGTAGAATTGAAAGATTTTTAAATATCGCATTCTATGCATAATTCCTTCGAATAATCCGTATTATTATTATCTGTAAATTTTCTGTGACGTGAATGCCTTGATGTATTGAACTCGGAGGGAGCCGCGCTAATGCCGCGTGGTTTAAATGTGAACGGAATCGCGCTGCACCTGCTTCCGCCGCGAACACTTAACCACCTGAACGGCTGATGCGCGTTTAAAGTCGCTTCAGCGTTAATTTCCACCATCATCAGCTCGTTAAAGTGCATAAACAACCATTAGCCCGTGCTACATCATGGCGGAGACGTGGCTTTGGCTAGGCTAAAGCTAAAGCACAACAACAATAAAGCAGCGCGCGGACGCTTCCGTTCCGCGTGTTTCACGCTCTTTAACTGCACGCGTTCCTTCGAAAAATTCGTTAGCTGTTCGAATAAAACAAACTCCCGCGCTTTGATTTTTGAAATGCAACGGTTTTTCTGTGCGTCCTAAACAGGGCTTTGTGGCGCGCTCAGTTAGCGCACGGCCAGAAATCAAACATGGCCTCCGCCGCCGGCTGCCGCCGTTCCTCCGAGAACATACAACCAGACCCACGGCCAATCACAAGCCCTGCACCTCGCCACAGTCTACAGAACCGAGTCACACACGAGCCGCTGCTAATTAACTAGCGATAATAGCGATTAAAACCTCGCTTGAGAGGGAAGAGAAAGTGAAAATGGCCGCCGATCGTTCTTGCTTACCCGAAGTCTCGTCCCCTGCGTCGTGGTTCGAGTTCAGTTCCTTTTTACTGACTTTAGCCGCTGAGGCAGACATGATTTCACTGATCACGACGAGAGGAGTTTTCAGTGAGAATCAAGCGCTGTGGTTTTTGAACTCGTTGAGGTAGAAGATCGTCCTCCTTGAACTCGGTTTCTGGAGACTTGTAATAGGACAAGAAGAGAAACGAGCGCTGCTCCGCACACAAACTTACCGCGAGGGAACAAACGCAGATTCTCACGCGCTCTTTCGGATAGAACGCGCCCCTCACGAGCTCGAAAAATGAGCTCCGCCCCTTCCAGAACAACCCGTCGAGCTCAACGTCGGTCCGCAGTCCCGCTCTCTGATTGGCCGGCGCCGGTGGGGACGGGGCGGGGCTTGGAACCTCTACAAAAAGGGCGGGATTTCAACGAAGCTCTCATTACATGTCAGCTGAATGTAGATAAAATGGTTCTGGACAAAACAACACCGCAAGTAAACACAGGACTGTGTTTAATCAGTAGTATTTAAAGGGTTAGTTCACCCTAAAATGAAAATTCTGTCATTAATTACTCACCCTCATGTCGTTCCAAACCCATCAGACCTTTGTTCATCCTCAGAACACAAATTAAGATATTTTTGATGAAATCTGAGAGCTCTCTGACCCTGCATAGACAGCAACACAACTGTAATGTTCCCAGGCCCAGATTAGTCAAACAGTTCATGTGACATCAGTGGCTCAACTTCAAAGTTATGCTAATAGTTTTTGTGCACAAAGGAAATAATAACATAATTTATTCAACAATTCTTCTCCCCGAGATACCGCCATTTTGATGAGTACCACGATGCATGTGCACACTTTCCCTAGAACGTAATCTGCGTTGTTTACATTCAGGAGAAAGCACAAGCATGCAAACAATGCCGATTACGTTCTCGTGGCAAAATGGTGGAAGACGGTAACCCTGGGAGAAGAAATTGTTGAATAAATTGTTATTTTTGTTTTCTTTGTGCACAGAAAGTATTCTAGTAGCTTTGAAAAATTGAAGTTGAGCCACTGATGTCACATGGACTGTTTTATCGATGTCCTTGCTATGTTTCTGGGACTGGGAACATTACAGTCAGAGAGCTCTCAGACTTCATTAAAAATATCTTAATTTGTGTTCTGAAGATGAACGAATGTCTTACGGATTTGGAACGACATGAGGGTGAGTAATTAACGACAGAATTTTCATTTTGGGGTGAAACTAACCCTTAAAACTGAATGCGGACAAATAACGCGTAAAAGGCACCGTTCACACAGAACGCATTTTGTATTCCACCGCGCTGCTATTGTTTTTCTACATAAACTTGCGCGAGAATGACGTTTTTGACCATTGCGCTCACGTCCTGCACATGAAAAATGTTCTAAAACGCGATGTTCAAGTTAAAAAGTTAAACTTTTTAAAAACACGTCTGAAGGCCTGAACGTTTTTAACGCAAAAAGGTTAAGTGTGAATGGCCCCTAATTCCTGTAGCTCCAACAATAGAAATGGCGCAAGCAACGCCAAGGTCATGGGTTCGATTCCTATGAATGCGTCATTAATCAAATGTGTCACTTGAATTCAATGTAAGTTGCTTTGAATGAAATTGTCAGTTGTAATTTATTACAACTACCAAAATATAGTGCATATATAAATTACCCATGTGTTCATGGGGACCCCGGTCATGTTTTCTCTCTGTTGCTTCTCCGCTGTTGTGTCAAATAAAGGCAAAATGCCAATAAAAATGATTTTTGATGATTATAGTGAATAGCTGCTGCTCACTGGTTTTTATGGTGACTTACAGTATGGAGACTTATAGCCGACTCTCTTGGTAGTGCATGACTACTGAACTAGGGTGCCGTTTTACACTAGTGTAGATAGAAATGGACCACAAGCCACAAAACTCTTTAAGTTAGTGAAAGTGGAGATCAGCAACCATTTAGGATGAATTGAGTTCATTAACTGAACCATTTTTTCTGACTTATAAGAATCATTCATTAGTGAGTCAATAAACATTGTGTGCAAAAGTGTATTTAGTCACATATAAAATTAACTTAAACCAATAAAAAAGCAAGGTTTAACTGAAACTCTTGTGAACTATACAAACCGTCCCTGACTGTGAACAGATATACATTATGCAACAAATAAGTAGAAAACAGACCAAAAACATCCTTCTCTTAATACCAAACACCCAGTAATTGTGGCACAGGATGATTAATGGCCTAATTAATTTGTCAAGTAAATACTGTACATGTTCCCTGCAGGTTTACTACAAAAAATGATGGAAATAACCACATCACATCAGTATAAGTAAAAATTAATGCTGGGCAACATTTAATCGCATCCGAAATAAAAGTTTTAGTGTGTACTGTGTATATTTATAATGTATATATAACGACACGCATATAGGATATATTTATAAATTATTTACATGTATATATTTATATGCATATAATTTAAATTATATATAAATTAGTGCTGTCAGACGATTAATCGCATCCAAAATAAAAGTTTTTGTTTACATAATATATGTGTGTGTACTGTGTATATTTATTAAGTATATATGAATACAAACACATACAGCATATATTTTGAAAATATTTACGTGTATATATTTATATTCATATAAATTATATCATATATAAATATATTTAATATATAAACGTAACATCTTTTTCTTAAATATATACATGCATGTGTGTATATTTATATATACATAATAAATATACACAGTACACACATATATTACGTAAACAAAAACTTTTATTTTGGATGCGATTAATCGTTTGACAGCACTAATATAAAAATATTTAATATATAAAAATAACATATTTTTTCTTAAATATATACATAATAAATATACACAGTACACACACATATATTATGTACACTGTAAAAAATCAACAGTTGAGAAAAATTAAAAGCTTAAGGCAAGCTTTTTGTTGTATAAAATGAAAACAACAAGTTGAGAAAACTCAAAAATCTCTTGAAGCTGGTTGCCTTAAACTTTTTAAGTTTTCTCAGCTTTTGATTTTTTACAGTGTACACAAAACACTTGCGATAAATTGTTGCCCAGCTCTAGTATAAAATACCTTCAATGTTGGGTCTAAAGAGCTCAATAAAACACCCAGTGTTCTGAACGCTACACTTCTCCTTGTTGAAATGCAGTCATACAGTCCCGTTGGTGTGTCTGATGTAGATCCTCTCCCATGCTACCGCAGGCTGCAGATTATATTGTGACGTATTGTCAAGTATGGTGACCCATACTCGAAATTGGTGCTCTGCTTTTAACCCATCCAAGTGCACACACACAACAGTGAGTAGTGAACAAATGCACACACACACACACACACACACACACACACTGTGAACACACACCCGGAGCAGTGGGCAGCCATTGCTCCAGCCCTAATTAGGGGTTCGGTGCCTTGCTCAAGGGCACCTCAGCTGTGGTATTGAGGGTGGAGAGAGCGCTGTACATTCACTCCCCCCACCGACAATTCCTGCCGGCCCGAGACTCGAACTCGCAACCTTTCGATTACGAGTCCGACTCTAACCATTAGGCCACGACTTCCCACGACTTAGATGAGTCCTCTGTCGAAGGGGTTCTCCTCCGAGTCGCAGTGTTTGAGGTACACGATGCGCTGGCATGACATGAACTCCCAGGTGGTGCTGTTCACCGAGGCCAGGTACAGGTGAATGCACAGCAGGAGCAGCAGGACCAGCGAAAACACGGCCGTTCGTTCTGAGCGAACCACTGCTGCCAGGTGGGTGCAAAGACGACGCCGGACCTTAAACATGCATGCTTCATGTTAACTTATAGTGCAATTGATGCATTATAAAACTCTTTGCTCTGAACCCAACTGGACCGTGAATCAGTATTTCACAGCATCTTGGCGTTAACTGATAAACATCTAAATGTGATCAATAGAGTCAAGCGTGTAATGAGGGGAAAGTGCAAATCAGCTTAATGAATTGCTCCTGTGAGATCAATAAAGCTAAGGCATTGCTTACTGTATGTTTTACAGTATATACTGCTGGGGTTTTCAATCTTTTAGATGCCACAGACCCCCAGATATAATCATCCTCATGAGAGGGACCCCCATTCTAAACTTTAAACTAAAATATATAAATATGAATAAAGAACCAATTACTACTGTGAAAAAATAATATTGTAAATATGGGGAAAATATTATTTTGAAAATATTTAGTTTCTGTTACTTAACACTGTCTTTTTTTTCTACACACTGTAATACTGTTAAATGCATTAATAAATAATTAAATAATATATGACTTGAATAAATAATACTTTAGTAAAATTTTATTTATTGTAATCTTTTATTTCTTTTAGTCACATTTATTTAGTTATTTATTTAGATCAAATTTAATCAATATGTATGTGTTTATTATTTATTTAAATAAAACTTTATTTAGTTATTTGAATATTTTTTTATTTATTTTAATCACATCTTCTTTCATCTTTTTTATTATTTATGCATTTAATTAATGAATGCTTTTAAGTCAAATTGTATTTATTTATTTTAATCAAATGTGTTTATTTATTAATTAAAATTGTTCATTTTTATAACATTTATTTAGTTTTTTAAAATAAAATTGTATTTATTTGTAAAAAAAAAAAAAAGATTTGTTATTTATTTAATTTTAATAATAAACTTAAATTATTTTCTTTTTTATGTTTTTTTATTGTTATGTATTTATTTTTAATCACATTTGGTTTATTTAATCAAGTTTTATTATTTTAATTATATTTATTTGGTTATTTATTTCAATCAAATTTGATTTATTTTAATACATTTTTCAGTTTAATCAAATGTGTTTAGTCAGTTTGTTTAATCTTATTTTTATTTATTTATTTTTTTTATTTACACACTTTTTCTTTTCTACGGACCCCCTAGCACTTTCTTTGTGGCCCCCGGGGGTCCCCAGAGCCCGATTTGAAAACCCCTGGCATAATGCATGTATTATGTGAAACTGCATTATGCAATGCACAATATTTCAGACAGAACACTGTCATGACCCGTTTAATTCACAGGCTGGGTCCAACTTGGAATGAAATATGTTTATAATATGTTACTTTTGTGTTAAGACATATTTATACTAACTAGATCTATACTTTTTAATTAAAAAAATTATCTGGCAGTCCAATCAAATAAATCAAGTTTAAAAAAAAATGCATGTGCATGTTCTGTTCAGACTCACCATGAAGCCTGTAAACCCCAAGATACAGCAACAAACTGCACACATAGGTACAGCAGGAACCATTTGTGATTCCTCTCACCAACACAGTTGTCTATCCAGGGACAATGATGGTCAAAACGCCTCACGCAGCGCTTACACATTTTACAGTGCTTGGACCTCATCGGGTTGCTGGTTCATGTACAAAGAGAAACAAGAAAGACTGAACAGATTTTACTGGAAGAAACACACAAACTTCATTTATCGTGGAGCAAAAGGAGTGTTTAGGTTATTGCAGTACCAGTAAAAAGCAGTAGCCGCAGTGGCGCTGCTTTAACGAACTGTGATCTTGAGGAATCGTCTTTTCCAGTTCTTCATTACTGTCCAGTGTCCCCTGATGTGCCCTAAAACAGTCCAAATATCAGCCTATATTAGACAGGTATTATTTGAGTAAGATATGATCTTATACAGACTTTACTGTCATACCAACCTTCGCATTGCTGTCAGGCAGAACAAACCCAGGATCCATCAGAGACACAGTGAAGTACAGAACCACAGAGATGAACACCACAGGCTGGACCAGATCTCCTCTCTCCTGACACTTACGAAGATCTGCACAAGAACATGATTTTTAACATTTCTTTTTAATATGTAAATATACTATATATATATACAGTTGTGCTCATAAGTTCACATACCCCTTGCAGAATGTGCAAACTGTTAATAACTGAAACAAAATAAGAGGGATCATGAAAATTGCATGTTATTTTTTATTTAGTACTGTCCTGAGTAAGCTATTTCACATAACAGATGTTTACATATACTCCACAAGACAAAACAATAACTGAATTTATAAAAATGACCCCATTCAAAAGTTTACATACATTAAGAGCCGGGGGGTGAAAACTTTTTGAATTGGATGATCAGGGTAAATTGTACTTATTTTGTCTTCTGGGAAACATGTAAGTATTTATGTAGCTTCTGAAGTCCAGTACTAAATGAAAAAACAATCATTAAACAAAATGAGAAGAATTTACAAATCATCATCCTGTTCAAAAGTTTTCACCCCCGGCTTAATGCATTGTGTGGCCTTCTTGAGCATCAGTACATGTTTCCACCTTATATAATAGTTATACATGAGTCCCTCAGTTGTCCTCAGTGTGAAAATATGGATCTCAAAATCATACAGTCAATGTTGGAAAGGGTTCAAATATGCAGAAGATGCTGGAAAACCAAAGAACGTGCAGAAGCTGGAGGATTCAGGGGTATGTAAACTTTTGAATAGGGTCTATTTCTATAAATTCAGTTATTGTTTTGTCTTGTGGAGTATATGTAAACATCTGTTATGTGAAATAGCTTACTCAGGACAGTACTAAATAAAAAATAACATGCAATTTTCATGATCCCTCTTATTTTGTTTCAATTATTAACATTTTGCACATTTTGCAAGGGGTATGTAAACTTATGAGCACAACTGTATATAAAATAGATTTGAATACACACACACATAATGAAATCACACTTATTAAAGAAGTAAATGTACCTGTGTTACGCAGAAACAGGACTGAAGTCGTGAGCCAGGTCAGAATGACATGAGCAGTTCGCACTAAACAGCCTGATTTAAACATCCTGCGCCTTATAAACAAAACCTATATTAAGAAAATTTAAAACATAGCTAGATTATTAAATATACAAGTACTATTCTGTGTGTACTCTTAAAATAAAATACATTAACATAAAGTAAACCATTTTAAACTCATTTCTAAGATGAAATCGCTGGTTTGTTATTGACATTTCCGGGTCTGAGCGGCTGGTAAGATTAGACTTCAAAATAAAAGTCACTTTCCTAGTCAGATTTCAAAATACGACTCTTTTAGATATTAATTGTTCTAGAACCACGTGGTTTATATTTATTAAATTAATCATGGTAAAATTAAGTACAATAAAAATAAAATAAAAAGGTAAAATGCTAATGTCGTGTTCAAATTTACATTTCAATTTAAAAAGTAAAATGCCAATGTCGTGCAGTGATTTGACCTGCAGATGACAGTGTTCAATCACTTGATCAGAACAAACAAGAGCCCTACATGATAATATACCTTTACATTTACATTTATGCATTTAGCAGACGCTTTTATCCAAAGCGACTTACATTGCATTCAAGTTACAGTTTTACATTTTTATCAGCTCTATATAATACTCTGCAGTTGAATTTAGTTACAGAGATATGATCCATGTAACTGTTCAGAGACCAGGTCAAATCTAACTAGGACTGAACCCCTAATCTTGTGTAAATAGGTCAGATGGTGAAATATAATATTAGCTATTTCACCAGATTATGTAAGAAAGGCATCAGCAGATTTTAAAGTGTAGCATGCATATATATATATACAGTACAGGTCAAAAGTTTGGAAACATTACTATTTGTAATGTTTTTGAAAGAAGTCTCTTCTGCTCATCAAGCCTGCATTTATTTGATCAAAAATACAGAAGAAAAACAGTAATCTTGCAAAATGTTATTACAATATAAGATAATGGTTTCTGTTTTAATATACTTTAAAATATAATTTATTTCTGTGATTCAAAGCTGAATTTCCATCAGCCATTACTCCAGTCTAAAGTGTCACATGATCCTTCAGAAATCATTCTAATATGCTGATTTATTATCAGTGCTGGAAACTGTTGTGCTGCTTAATATTTTTCTTGAACCTGTGATACTTTTTTTCAGGATTCTTTGATGAATAAAAAGTTAAAAAGCATTTATTTATAATAGAAATCTTTTCTAACAATATACACTACCGTTCAAAAGTTTGGGGTCAGTAAATTTTTATTCTTTTTTAAACCTTTTATTCAGCAAGGATGTGTTAAATCGATAAGAAGTGATAGCAAAGATTTATATTGTTAGAAAAGATTTATATTTTCAATAAATGCTGTTCTTTTTAACTTTTTATTCATCAAAGAATCCTGAAAAAAGTATCGCAGTTTCCAAAAAATATTTGTCAGCACAACTGTTGCCAACATTGATAATTCTAAAAATAAATCAGCATATTAGAATGATTTCTGAAGGATCATGTGACACTTTAGACTGGAGGAATGGCTGATGGAATTTCAGCTTTGCATCACAGAAATAAATTATTCTTTAAAGTATATTAAAATAGAAACCATTATTTTATATTGTAATAACATTTTGCAAGATTACTGTTTTTCTTCTGTATTTTTGATCAAATAAATGCAGGCTTGATGAGCAGAAGAGACTTCTTTCAAAAACATTACAAATAGTAATGTTTCCAAACTTTTGACCTGTACTGTATATATAGTACAGTTTTTATGTACTTTTTTTTTTTTAGTTTTATAGTTGTGCAATTTCCAGAATAAATGAAAACAATTTAATTATTTAAATATTAAACAATTGGAATGTTTTTGTAGCATGCATATATATATATATGTGTGTGTGTGTGTGTGTGTGTGTATATAGTAGGTTTTAGTTTAATTTTTTTTAGTTTTATAATTTTGTGCAATTTCCAGAATAAATGAAAACAACTTAATTATTAATATTTTAAATATTAAACAATTGGAATGTTTTTGTAGCATGCATATATATATGTATATAGTAGGTTTTAGTTGAATTTTTTTTGTTTGTTTTATAATTGTGCAATTTCCAGAATAAATTGAATTTTTAAAAAAAATATTTTAAATATTAAACAACAGCAATGTTTTTCACAATGCTTGTAGTATACACATGTATCAACTTGTTAAATTTAATGGTTACTTAATATTAAAAATTGCTCCATTTTAGTGACATTTGTAAATGATATAAAATTTGGAAGCATTTCTAAAAATCAAAAACACGAAAGACAATATACTATGAATATTACATTTTTATTGAAAAAATAAATTACATTTAAGGTATTCATTTTTTTTTTTTTTTTAAAAGATCTAAAACCAAACTAAAATAATAGCCACTCTGAAACATAAACGACGTTTCAATGAAAATCTCGGACATACTTCATTCATCCACAAGAACATCCACCTTAAAGCAGTTTCCAGTTCTTCAGATACAAATACAAATCTGTGCATTTATATGTTGAAATTAGTGTACTCAAAACCCCCAACACTGCAAGTAAGCTTTTCATGTGCATTTATTACTCGAACACATGGTCCCCATAACAAAACCCTCACACCCTCTGACAATGTTTACAGTCATTGCATTGCATTACATTCACAGTTGACTAAAGCAATTAAAGTGCATTCTTCTTCAAATCAACCAGATATCATATTAAGGCAAAGCTAAGAACAACAGTGTGCCGATTTAAAATAACCACAATTAGGACTGAATTAGACAGCAGTCGAACTACTGAAAAAGACAAAAACACTGGCTTCTGAAACTCAGAGACCGTGCAACACATTCAATTAAACTCTCAGATGCCACAACATAAATAAATATCTGGTTAGAAAATACATTACTTCAGTCAATATAAAGCAGCTTTAGTAAGAAACAGGCAGTCCAACTTCAATCAGCATGAAATAATGCATTTGACAGTAGTTTGTAGTGTTGATTGAATTGCATTGCCTGACTACATGATAACAGCACTCGACGACTTCTCGCAGTGGCACTTTACATGTATATGACCAAACACAAACACACAATGGTCCCTGATTTCAGCTTCTGAACTTCTTTTTTTACTGTTCTAGAAGACTAAATAAATAATGAGATGTTTGTTAGCAGCATCCTCGTCCTCGCTCACATTCACAGAATGAGATGGTCTCCACACCTCAAGGTTCAAAGCCTCGAGATTCACACCTCGTGTCCGTTCTGCACGGCCTCATCTTGACTGCACGCCTAACGTCGACTTGATGTGCTCGTACACAACGTAGCTGATGCTGACGGCCGGGATGACCTTCAGGAAGTTTGGGGTCAGGCCCCGATAGAGACCCGTGGGGCCCTCGGTCTTCATGATCTGCTTGAAGAGTCCTTTCATCGAGACCGGAGATGCGCCTTCAACCGCAGCTGCAGAAATACAAACAATATTCAGTAAATGCATGCATTAAAATGCACCATAAACTAGGGCTGCTTGATTATAGTAAAATCTGAAGTATTTTGGTCAATATTGAGAACATGATTATCAACTTTGGAAAAATCATGCATTAATTGAACTGGGGGGGAAAAAACAAAAAAAACAAAAAACCTTTAACAGTGGATTTTCTTGAACTTTAAATATAATTAAACCAATAAATTCAAATGCATTCAAAAATTATAAAAATGTATTAAATATATAATTAAAATATGCATTAATATACAGAAAATGGTGTATTAAATATAAATAAAATGAATATTATATAAATACATATGCATTAAAATATACATATGCATAATTATATTACATATATTAATACATTTATTTAATGCATAAGTAAAATGTACATTAAATATTATAAATTAACATGTATAAGCTGCATTATTTAAAAGTATATTAAATATGTAGGTATATATGTAAGTGTATTAATATAAGAAAATAAATAATTTACATTATACAAATATACATGTTAAATAAATGTATTAATGTTATAATAAATAGAATTAAATGTATATCAGATAAAGCATTAAATAAAATGTATTAAGTATATCAAAATGTATATTAGATAAACTGTATTAAATATATTAAAGAAGATTACATATTATTTACACCTACTATAAAGCATGAAACTCACCTTGCGCCTGCATGCGTGTTCGTATGAGAGCTAGCGGGTAGCTTGCGAGTTGGCCGCACGTGCTGGAAACCGTACCGCAGGCTAGCAGCACAAACACACCCGGATCTGCATTCTCCGTCCCATAGCGCTGGAGCCAAGTGTTCTTCAACGTCTGTCAAGAGCAAATGAGGAAATTAAATGAGCTCTTTCTGCTGGCGAGTGACAGCAGCAGCTGCGATTGCTTTAGTTTGAGTTCCTCTGCTCACCTCATAGACGGCCAGGTCGATGCCAGCGTACGGGATGATGCCCAGCATGTTGGGGACGTAGCCTTTGTAGAACGCAGACACTCCCTCGCCCTTCAGGATCTGTTTGGCACAGTCCGAGATGCCCTTGTACTGACCAGTCTTTCTCAACGCCAGACGGGTTTTGAGAACCTGAACAGAGGAGCATTGTGAGGTTTGATTTCTAACATCATGCCAGCTTAATTGTCTGAGATACAAATGAAAATAGCAACTAAATAAAATCTTTAAGACCTATTTCTCCACTAAAATGGTGTAAAACGCACCTCCATGGGGTAGATGGTGCTCTGGGCGATGACTCCTGCCAGGGAACCTGCTACAAAGCGCTCAGTGATCCCCAGAGTTTCCTGACTGCTTCCCATCAGCCGCTTGATCTGACAAAGAAGAAGAGTGATTCATTAATGAGTGGCATTTATACACAAAGCAAGCATGTGATCAGCTAAGAACAGAAAAGGAAAACATGTTTTCCCCATTCAATTTGACTATACAAGAAAAATAATAATAATATTAATAATAATAATAGTAATAATAACAATAATGTGATAATCTATAAAAAATAAATTACAAATATTACAATGATACTGTATTATAGCAATAATAAAGAGTAATAATTTACAAAACAGTAAATTACTAATATTTATGACACGTTCCTTGCCATGCTATTTTAGGTATTGCTATTATGCTTATTGATATACTATTATAGTTTGTTAATATTTTGAATTACATTTTATTTGTTTGCATTTCTTAATCTTTTTAGTTATAATTTTTAGTAAAATATCAATTTTTATTTTTTTGTTTTGTTTTATTTATTTTTTTAATGGGTTTATTCTTTTAGGTTTTATTAAGTTTTAGTTTAATTTGAAATTATTTTAGCATTTCAACATTGAAAAAATTATATATATATATATATATATATATATATATATATATATATATATATATATATATATATATATATGTGTGTGTGTGTGTGTGTGTGTGTGTGTGTGTGTGTATGTATGTGTGCGTGCTTTGGCAGCTAGCCAATAACTACAAAAGTTTTTTTTATTTTTTATTTTACTTCAATTATTCAGTTTTCAGTTATTAATTTTATTTTAAGTAATGAAAATATTTTTTATGGTTTTAGTTGACAATAATAAACCCCGTTTCTTTGTTTTCAAACATTACCTATAAAGCTTAAATTTTGGAATTGCATTGAAAACGCAGCAATTTTTCTTCATTATGCTTCTCGGGTCAGAAAATCGTATCCCTGACAAAACAAGTGCATCAGCTCTGGTCTCTTACCTGCTCATAAGCCATGAATTTGAGGGCCGACTCGGGTGCGATTTTGATGACATTGATGCCGTTGCCCCTCCATAAGGAACGCATCCCTCCTTCCTTGATCATCTGGGCGAGACCACTCATGATACACATATTGTTTCCATGAGATCCATGCACCTGAAACAGAAGAGCCAATAATATAGGTTTATCAGAACAGTGTCAATCAATATTAACAGATAATATCATACTTCCATGATTTCAGACTGACATATTCAATTAAAACTAGAGCAAAGTTGAAGATTTCAGAAAAATGTAGGTAAAAAGTTGTGGCCTGAATCAATGAACTATCAAAGTCCGTTTGATTAACAGCTGACGTAAACATGACACAGATCTTCACTATCACTCGGCCGTGACAATGTCAAACGCTATCTCCTATCTGACCAATCAGAGCGCAGCACTGAGGGTGTGCTTGACTCCTCGCATTCTGATTGGTCGCCTGACTGGACTGTATAAGTATTCACAGAGTCCAGATCCTTTCACTGGAACAAACATTTATGATACTGATTAACTCCTATTATGACTCTTGGGAAACAAAACCAATTGTTCAGATTTAACCCAAGCGGCCATATAGTTATGAAACCAGTTTGCACTTAGATTAAAGAGAAATGCTTGTGTAATTAAAACCTCCTTCAGTCTATAGAGAAAGCTGAGGTTGGGATTTAGTAAAAACCTTCACCAGTAAATGAATAACTCAAGATGGCTTTATTATTTTAATATAGCATAAAAACTCTCAAGATGTAATACTAATGTAGTTCTATTCGCCCTGCAGTGACTTTGGGCTGTTTTGCAGGTAATTCTAAGGTGTGTGCGTCGCTGTACCTGCATGAGGACTTTGAGCCGGTCGAGCGGAGCAGTGAAAGATCGGGAAACGGCTCCAGCTCCTCCACCGGCGGCAAGATGTCTCCACCACATCCCCGTCATGTGCTCCTCTGAGGTGAACTCGTCTGGGACCATCATGTTCTCTCCCACATCGAAGATCTGCAAACAAACAGATCACAGATATGGTTAAAGATGACTGACAATAAACACAGGACATAATGATCCAATATAAGGGTATCTGTCAAGCACTGTTTTCAGTAAAACGCAGCTACACTCTAAAAAATGATTTTCAAAGTTATAAAACATACTATAATAATCTCTTTTTGCACAAGAAATACTATCAGTCTTTCAGTCTAATTTCACATTTAATTGAATAATAAAAAAAACCAATGAACTAGTTTATTGTCATTTGTGAAATTTACTAGTGAATAAAAAAAAAAAAAATGTTTTTAAGTTGTAAATAACATTATTGGATGTTTTACAAAATATATATAAAAAAAATAAAAATATTAAAATATTAAATTTCATTCAAAACGTTACTTGCCTTTTCTTATTTGTGAAATTTACTAGTAATTTCTGAACGAAAATAGTTTTAAGTGTATAAAAGTAAAAACGACTGCGTTTTAGAAGAAAATACTAATTCAGTCTAATTTGACATTTAATTCAGTGTGTTATTTGCCAAGTCATTGTAATTAGTTGTGAAATTTACTAAATTTGAGTGAAAATAATTTAAAAATACATTTCAAAAAGTTTAAATATATATATATATATATATATATATATATATATATATATATATATATATTTTTTTTTTTTTTCTAAAGTTGTAAATGAAACAAATTGCAGTACGCTTTACCAAAAATAACTAACTAAATTATTTTCGTCTTTCTACTTCAAAATTTCACTTTTAATTCAGTGTGTTACTTGCCATTTCTTTGTAATCCTGTGAAATTTACTAGCAATTTCTAGGTCTAAATTTCTACACCAGATTGTTTTTTTGCAGTGTAGTATTATTTCGCATAAGTGCAACCGTCAACTGCAAGAGAACTAAAGTGCAACGGCCTTGGCAGCAACAGCGTGTGCGTCAGAGTCGTCTTGACTCGACCAGTGACGCTGCCAAAAACCTGGTCTGCGTGTATTTAAAGGCACCAATGTGCCGTTTCAGCCAAAAAAAAATAAAAAATCCATTGTGGACTTTACAAACTAATGCAAAACTGATTGCAAACTCGTGCACATTGCATCAGATTTCCAAGTCCGTCTCGCTGTGCGCTGAACTCTGCCTCGTGAGAACAAAGGCCGCAGTCTGGTTTAAACCGGAGTTCAATAAGAATCTGAAGTAGGTCGTTGATATTGAACTGCACAAAGTCTCAAAATCATCTAATTGCGAGTGTCAACAAGAATTGTTGCATAAGGTGTTGCAGTGGAGGGACAGTCAGTCCCAGTTTAATTTGAGTGCTCTGACATCTGATTTGCATTTTTAATGGATGGATTTATGCACAAACTCTGGCGGCTGTATTAATAGAAGGATGCTCTGGAGACAGACTAGTTAAGATTTAGTAGCTGCAAGGTTATACCTATTAAATTGGACTCTGTCCTAGATCACGGTGTTCCAGTGGGACTGGAGATATTTTAAGCAGTCACATTAAGACTGTCATCAACCATATACCAGGCCTACGCTCTGAACCCAGCCTAAAACCCGAACCAGCCTAATTTATGCACATTTTAAGGAATCCGAGTCATTCCAAGTAGACATGTTAATCAGATCCTTATATTAATGCCACTTTGCAGTCGACATGAATAAGCTTTGTCTGTTGTTTTGAAGGATTTGAGTGCAGGGTTTGTGTGAGAGAGAATGCTTACAGTCGAGTGTTTCCAGTACAGGATGATTTCGGGAATGTTTTCGGCAGGCTGTAATGTGGGATACTTCTTCCATTCGTTGCAGTCAATAGTCATTGTGCCGTTTTTGTCCATGCTGCGTGAGGAAAATGGGAAACGGGACAGAAAGAAGATCATTTAGAGCCTGTAAATTAGTTCTGTGCTTTACAGTAAATTTAAGAGATCATAAAAACTTCCAACAAAGCTGTGACTCAGTCCATTCAGAGATAAAATGATCAAGAGGTCACTGTGTTTATATAGTCATAAACGAAAGGTTTGGTAATGTAATGTAAAAAAAAAAGATTGTGTAGAATTAAAGTTAATACAACTGTTTTTACAGTAAAGCAATAAAAAGTAATTAATTGATCAATCTTTTCATTGTGTCAGTCAAACAGTGAAAATTAGAATAAATGACAGCCGTTTTAAGACTTAAACGTCACCGTGAATATTATTAGTCAAAGCCCAACCAGAAAACATCATTGCAGTACTGTCCATTTTTTATTCAAACAATATTTCACCTTTGAAGGACTCTCTCCGCTTGCTGGAGGGAAATATGGACGCCAAGATCTCGCAGTGAGTTCACAATATCATTGGCATTCACTTGACCTGATATGGAACAAATAATCAAACGTCAGCTATGTTAAAATCACCAAGTTGCAAATGTGTAAGTCTAAAGCATTGCATTAAGGTATAATACCAGCAATCTTTCTATCCAGGCTTTTAAAGACAAGCTTCAGGTCTTTCTCGTGGTCTTGGAGGTAGTGAACAAACTCTTCAAAGTCCAGCTGCCCATCATGCTCTCTCTCTTCAGTTTTCATGGTTTTCTGTGAGGAGAAAAGAAAGATGCAAGAAAATGTGTGAGAATATCCAATGCATTCCATCTGGAAATTAATGCACAATCAGTAAAAGTTAATGAGTGAATGCCAACACCTGGCAAACTAGCACAGACAGAATGAGAGCGTCTTATTACATGAGAAACCGTGCAGATCAGATTACACATACAATTAAAAACCTCGTTCAAATAATATTATCAACCACTAATAGGAACATGTATTGTCTCAGTGAAACTGCACCGCTAAGGGCGCCATACAGCCTTCAGCTCAAGGACAACGACATTCAAGTATAATGTATGATTTACAGCATCATGGTATTGATGTGATTAAACAATATAACACATTACTGACACACTTTAATTAGTCGATAGCAATAAAAATGCACTCTTTTAGGTTTCGTTCTGGGAAACTCCATATATGGTCAACTGAACGGAAGCGCGCGCAGGAAAGAGGAACAAGCACCGGAAGCGTCATGCCTCAAAAATGTGTAGTTCCTTTTGAAAAATGAAATAAGTAAACTACTTTTTAATTTAATCGGTTTAACGACTTTACATCACAATGGAAAATACATACATTTGTGTATTTTCTTACCTTCCTCCATTTTCGATATGTAGAGAATTCCTGCGAAGGTAGAAGCACACTGAGAGACTTCAGCGATTTCAGTTCAGACGGTAATCCGTTCGATTCAAAATAATCCACCTCGACTTGATCTGAATTATGGACAGGCACATAAAGGCACAGGCACAACATCTTGAAAACAGTAAGTCTCCGACAATAAATAAATAAATAATACGAGAAAACTCTCTCCTGCCGGCGGTTAAACCCTGAAATGAATGGTGTTAAAGCGCCTGATCACGTTGAGAAAAGTCTTTAGACACGCCCACTGAATGAAGGGCGGCGGACTCTGATTGGTCAGCACGTATTGCGCATTTGCGCATTTGAACGCCGTCCTTGACGTCAGAAGCTAATCGTCCAATCACGAGTGAAATCCATTGCGCTCGTATGTAAATGAGACCGGCCTCTTTCACTACACTCGGTCTGGAATGAATACCAGCACTAGCTGCCTATGGCCAGAACAGACACGTGACATGCTGTGAAATTTAATAAGTGACTCACAGAATTTCACATTTTCTCAAGTGAAACTCCTCAGAACACAGAGAATCCGGTACAGACCTGCAACATGTTGTATAGGCTACTGAAAACAAAAAATAAAGAATTATTTAAAAAAAAGTTATTGGCCTACCTAAAGCTAGTTACCATGCCCCAAGTTAACCAAAATGAACTAAAACTAAAGATCATAAAACTTTTTTGTCCTTGAAATTATATATATATATATATATATATATATATATATAATATAAACTTTATTTCAGCTAGTTTCCAAGGCACCATATCATATTTTCATTTAGTTTAAATATATCTATTAAAATAATAAAACTAAAACTTAAATATAAATAAAAACTATAAACAAAAAATAATAAAAACAACAAAAATAATAAATATTGAACTAAAATGAACATGCAAAATATAAAAACTAATTCAAAATATTAATAGAAATATAATTGTACATCAATGATAGTAAAATAACACATTCTGAATCAAGTTTTTAATTGCTGAAAAACGCATGAGTTATTGAACTTAATTTGTGCAATTCTACTAGACTTTTTTGTGTATTTTAGTGTATCTATAATTTCTTATAATAAATTACTTAAAAGTGAACAAAAAGTATGTGGTTGTATACGAAATGTCAAAATCAAATAAAATGACAACAATAACTTTCATGAGATGTCTTCACTGTTTAATGTGTGTATTTATATGTTTATTGTGATTATGAGAAATAACCTCATTCCATATGGAAAACTTTTCTGTGATTTATTAAATTGCCTTTAAATAGGTTAAATATTGTAAATAAAACTGAAACCTAAATATTACTAATTGGAGTTAAAAATACCAGCAGGTCAGTACGGGGTATTTTCTTGGTTAGCAGCAGCAATTAATGTTAATAGGTCCAAATATAGACGGCGACACTGAACTTTGTAGGGCATAATCCTGCAGCAAAGCCGTCTGCTCCGGTTGCAATGTTACGTCAGAGTCTGCTGGAGGATAAGCGTCCGTGCCAAGACTAACTCCAGAGAGATTTATATGGTATCTGTGGAGAGGGGGACACCAACTTACCATCTGTAACCTGAATACAGGACATGATTTACATGCAAGGGAAAAGCCCAGTATATGGAGAGGACTGGTGTTTAGACCTCTTCAAATGCCAGAATTATTAAAGGAAAAGTTCATCCAACAATGAATGTCTGATGAAAATGTGCTCACCCTCAGGCTATATATAATGTAGATGAGTCTTCATCAGATTTGGAGAAATGAGGCATTGCATCACTTGCTCAGCTATAGATGCTCTGCAGTGAATGGGTGCCGTCAGAATGAGAGTCCAAACAGCTGATAAAAACATCACAATAATCCACACCACTCCAATCCATCAGTTAACATCTGGAGAAGACAAAAGCTGCGAGTTTGTAAGAAACAAATTAAGTGTTTTTTTTAATTTAAACTGAGTCCATAATCTATATTACCATTTCCTGCAGTGAAAAAATCCATCTGTCATCAAATTCCAGCCACATATTTGTTTAGAGCTGTTTTGTCTTGTAAATGGTGCTTGATCTGTGCAGATTTCTCTCCTGATTCAGACCAGACCAATTTTTCACTGGAGGAAGCATTATTATGGATTATTTTAGATGGATTTGTTTCTTACAAACATGCAGCTTTTGTCTTCTCAAGACATTAATTTGGTCTCTCATTCTGACGGCAACCATTCACTGCAGAGCATCCATTGGTGAGCAAGTGATGCAATGCTACATTTCTCCAAATCTGATGAAGAAACAAAATTGATTTTATTAATGTATTTCAGTGTGAGTCCCACAGTTCCTTTACTCCAAAGCCAAAATAGGAGATTTCTTATGCATCAGCAGCTTTGTAACACAATCCAGTGCAGCTGGAGAGAAGCAGTGCACTCATGTACTGTATGCAACATGGCCTTATGATTGAATTTGACTCCAGTGCTCTCTAAAAACTAATTTTAGCCGAGTCACATAGCAGGGATCACTAAACACGTGGAAGGAGAGAGAGACGCAAGCTTTGGGAGTCAGTACAGAGCTCTGATTTCATCCAGCAGGGATGTTCGGTGCAGAGAAAGACAACTGGCCCTGTGTGAAAATGACAACCTGTGATATTCCATTAATTCAAGACCTTTAGTTCACGCAGAGTGAAACATAGTTTGCCACATTTTCGGTCTCTCAGATTTCTCTCTCTTTTTTTTCTTACACTAAAAACATTTTGGTGTGATTTAACTATTTTTCACTCAGAAATTGCTAGTAAATTTCACAAATAATTACAAAGGAATGACAAGTATGAATTAAAAGTGAAATTTTGAAATAGAAAAACTATTTTGAAGTAGAAAAGCATGTTCTTGTAAAGTATAATCTTTATTTTATTTACAAATTCAAAAGTTTCTGTATCTTCTTTTGTATCTTGGCGTGTTCAGTACAGTACTGAGAAATTATACTTAAATATGGACACAATGTCTGTTATACATGAGTAAAAGTAAAAAGGTTCCACATTTATAAATACTTAAGTATAAAAAAGGTAAAATGATATGATTTTATGTTGTGGTGACTGAAACAGTGTTATTTTAGTATCATTGAGATATTATTAATATTTTGAATTAGTTTTTAGTTTTATATTTTCCGCTTTCATTTTAAATTTACATTTGTTTGTGTGATTTTGTCATTAATTAAATTATTCTTATTATGTTTAACGTATGTATAAATACTTTTTAATTTTTAGATAAAGTTTTAGTTATTTTAGTACATCAAGTTAAACTAAATGAAAATGAGAATTGTTGTCATAAAATAAGTTTTAAATTTAATTAGTAAGTTTAATAAAATAAAAGTTATAAAATTATATATAAATTATATTATATAAATTCTATATAATTCTATATAATATACTTTAATTCAGATAACATTTATTTTAATTCATGTAACATAAAAAGTTTTCTTTTTATGGCTTTTAGCTTTAGGAGGCAAGTGAATTTTTCACATTTTATTTCAGTTAAAGTTGATTTTATTTCAAGTATTTTATGCTTTTAAGGTCTAAATATCATTTTCCCTTTAGGAAAAAGTAGTAAATGCACAAATATTTTGATGTTTTTATTTTGATATTTAAATGAAGTAGGCTCAAAAACTTTATTATAACGCGGATCTGAAAACAAGTTATGAAACAATGTAGGTTGTTTTTCAGGTAATACTAAGAAATCAGCTTTCTGACCAATGGATTACAGTACATTTACAATATATAGCGATAAGGTCTGAACTATTTATCGCTTATGTCACACACATATACATCCTGTACATGAAGATAAACGGCCCATTCATAAAGACTCCACACATTCAAAGACTGATCTGTGGTGCAAAAGCTATTAAAGGTGTATATTAACCACAGTACAGACGCAAGGTCATGTTCCATGTCAGCGCTCATCAGACTAGAGTCCTGTGTTTGTTTGGATCTCGGTCTGGATTACGTCTGATGGCTGATCCACTGAAACACGTCTGATAAACTTTACCTGGAGGTCAGATTGACGGGTGAAAAACAGGATGTGCTATTTTAGATTTTACATGCCATTAGTGGCTTCACGGTCATTGTTTGTCTCTCAGTAAGAGGACACTGGATCAAGAACCTGTCAATAAAGATTCTGCTCTTATCAACAAAAACAGGAGAAAAGTGCTGTCAGCAGCCAGCACCCCCCATTTTGGGCCTCACAGCTGAAAATGACCTACCTAAATTAAAATGGTAACAGTTCCTGTCAATAATGTGCTACACACACAATTTAGGTATCTTTGGAAAGAAGACACTCTAGGCTTTTCTATCCATCATCCAGAGTTGATCATGCTCAAAAAGATAAAAAGTTATAGACACTGAAGTGCCTTGAAAAATGTTTTACCTCACTGAATCCAGAAAAGTAAAGGGTTGAAAGTCACGTGTCTCATGAGTTTATATTTCAAATTTGAAGAAGATACCATGAAAAATGAGATTCCTGCAGTCCTTTTTCTGAGAATATTTCTAGCCCCCCCCCCCCCCCCGTTTGAAAAAAATAACCACCAAATGTATTGCAGAATTATACAAACTATTTTAGTCACTATACATACCCCTGCATAGTTTTTCAATTATAAAATAATAGACAGAATTTTAGACACCATATAAGTGATTTATTTGAGCACAAAAAAATACAATAAGAATAATTTGAGTAATAAAAAAAAAAAGAAAGAAAAAGAATTTGCTTTGTATGTAGTACATACTCAAGTACATACTATGATTGCCAGGCATACGCTGATATTGCCAGACATTCACACTGATTGCAGTCAGTAATCACACGCTGATGTGTGTCCATAGAGATGATAATCAATACAGATGATGGGCCATATAGTCAATAATAGCCGGTCATTGACAGCTTCACATTGATAGTCATACAGTCGGTAATCACACGCTGATGTGCCTTTATACAGATGGTAACTATGCAGATACACCCACATTCCCCACAACACACACACACACACACACACACACACACACACACATATGAAAAATGTTGAAGAAAAAAAAGAAAAATAATTATTTGTGCAAAAATGCAATCGCTAATTTACGCCCCCTTCAGATGACAGCTGCGTCACAGCGTGCGTCACGCGCCGTCACGAGAGAGCGCCAAATTCAAATAAACAATATTCCGCATATCTGTGACTTTTTTTTTCAGTGGATGGTCTCATTCTGTTCTCATTCTGACACTGCGTGCTACAAAACCGTGGTTTTTTTTTTTTTGTTTTGTTTTTTTTTTACCACCAAGACGCTGTTTTTGAGCGTAATTTATTCCATAACGGACACAAACAATAACTCTCCCGAAGAAATGAAATGTAAATAAAGGAATATCCATCCATATTACTACGTTATTGTTTTGCTGGACTAAAAGTGCTGGATGCAATGTTGTTCTGTGGACCCTTGCCTTTCTAACTAAACCGGGATTTCAGCAGTGGATGGGTCTGTGACTCGTTATTACAATGATAATGGTAAGTACTGCTTTTTTATTATGGATGTTTTGATGTGTACTGCTTACACAAATTTAGCAAATACATTCCTTATAAGCTTTCCATCGAAAAACAGCGATCTGTCGTCGATGCTTGAGGCTTAGAACTTCAGAATGATATATAGTTTGTCAAGATTAACTTTGTCCTGTTTCATTGAATCTATTCGTAAACAATGACACGTGCAAACAAAGAGCGTTCAGTGCGCCGGCGTCCTGGTGCTAGTTTTCAGGTTTTAAGAAATGCTGGATAGAGGCTGTTGTTGAGTTACTGATATCACAGATCTGTTTACTGAACAGAATTCAGGATTTTTCAATATTAAAACTTACAAAAAAAGCAAAATTCTCACAATGATATACTATACAATTACTGTTCAAAAGTTTGGGGTCAATAGAATTTCTGCATTTATTTGATCAAAAATACAGTAAAAACAGTACAAATGTGAAATATTATTTCAATTTAAAACAACTGTTTTCTATGCGAATATATTGTCAAATGTAATTTATTTCTGTGATCAAAGCTGTATTTTCAGCACCATTACTCCAGTCTTCAGTGTCACATGATCTTCAGAAATCATTCTAATATACTGATTTGCTGCTCAAGAAACATTTCTGATTATTATCAATGTTGAAAACACTTGTGCTGCCCAATATTTTCGTGGAAACTGTGATACATTTTATTTTTTAGGATTCACAGAAGAATAGAAAGTTCAAAAGAACAGCATTTATTTGAGATAGAAATTGTAACATAATAAATGTCTTTACTGTCACTTTTGATCAATTTAATGCATCCTTGATGAATAAAAGAAAGAAAAGTCCCAGACGTTTGCACGGTAGTGTGTTTTACATTCACAAATTGCAGGCAAAACTTCAACAGCTGTAAATTTCATGTTGACATTTTAATTGCAATCAAGAACATCATAAATTCATATCCATATTGCACAATAGAAATAATAATAATCATAAAGGCTTTATGAAATCCTTGGACTCTCTCGCTGGCTGTGTGCTTTGAACTTTCCTGTTCACTTGTTTTGCTTGAAGAGTCTGGAAGTGTTTCAGCGTGTCATGACTGTAAAAATGAAACACAAAGTGCTGCCAGTGAAATGAAATGCTGAGGCAAGAGCCCTTGATGGACAGCAGCATCACAGTCACACAGAGAAGGGGCAGTCATGGCCTCTGTCATGTGACTCTGTTCCAAAATGTATGTATAGCATGTACTCTTGTGTTGGCCAATACACTGGATCTCAAGATACCAGAACACTGAAACACTTGTGATGCTCGACCACTTAAAACGATGTTCGTGAACAACTTGTGCTGCTTTTGGACAAGACCTTTAGATCTTCATCAGTATAACCGACACTGATATGATCTTTCAATACATTCAACAAGCAACTAGTGCAAGTATACTGAAAAAAATGATTCATTGCATTTACTACATTTTTTTTAAGGTAAGTGGTTGCATTCAATTTATTTTAGCTACTAATAAACAAATTTTGTTGAAAGTACTAAATTTATTTAAATGTAGCTCAAATAAATTGATTGCAACCACTTATCTTAATTTTTTTTTAGTAAATTCAATGAATCATTCGAGTAACGAAAACTTTTTTTGAAAGATCAATGCATTCCTACTGCTGTAATAATAGTTAAAAAATATATATTTTTAATGGAACGGTTTATTGAACCTTTAGACAAAATATATAAAAAAAAGTAAAAAGTTTGCATGTGTTTTTTGTTTAGTATCATTTTTGATACATCAGGTTTTTATGGCTCATATAGGCTAATCTGATATAGTGACATTATGAAGGAAAAAACAGTTCAAAAATATGCAGTTTGCTGCAGATGCTGATATTTATATGGACAAAAATGAGAAATTCTGATGCTTGTAATGTCAATGAGATCTTTATAACAGTATAGCAGATAATTACATATAATGCATCAGTCATCACTCCCCTGGTTTCACAGACGAGGCTTAAGCCTAGTCCCAGACTAAAATGTAAGTCTGAGCTGTTTCAACTGAAAGAAACTTGCACTGACTGATCTCAAAGCATATCAGTGCCTTTGTTTTGTCTCAAGACGCACACCAGTAATGTTCTTTCTAAAGTATGTTTATAAAAATTACTTAAATGTCCTAATTGAACTATGGCCTAATCCTGGCTTAGTCTAAGCCCTGTCTGTGAAACCAGGTCTATATGTCTTAATAAGATGATATTTAAATGCATGGTTTGATGATCAAAACATAAAGCAGTGCAATACAGTGATGATTGAGATATGAAGAAATAAATGTTCCTCAAAAGCCTAATGATCAGATTTGAGACTCACCGATTTAAAAAAAAAAAAAAAAAAAAAAAAAAATCATAATCAAGTAAAGCCAAGCTGATTCAGCCCAGCAAGTGTTCATCTTAAATATTAGTTATTCTTACATTTACTTCATAAATATCAGTCAAGATTTAACATCAAAAAGACACGTGAAGCACCAGCTGAAGCTGGACGTTTGTACAATCATAAACTCTAAACTATCAATGTAGCATATTGCGTGCAACATGTTTTTCAGCAAAGTTTTGATCATGTTGATCATTTAGAGGCCTATCAAACATGATACGTTAGATTTTAGGGTTAAAGAGATTTATAACAGATTTTCTCCATTCCAGGAACTTCACTGGCTCGTCTGACCCACAAACGTCTGCGAACGAGAGACAAATTCTTAAAAATCTCTGCATGAGAACAAATTAGGTTTAACTTCCAGTCAAGTGTGAGGGCAGCTACTGCTTGAGGATATTATATAACTTCAGCAGGTTGGTGGTTGTGACCTTTGGACAATTCTGGGTCCCAGACAGTTGCTAGTCTTGATTTGATGATAAAGATTTACAGTGTTACTAAATTCAAGCTATTTCACACTTTAGAAAGCATCTTTACAATGTACCAGATGCTGTCAACATGTCTTTAATAACAGAACAGAATCGTAACTGTTATCTGAGCTACAAACATCACAGCTAGTGATCCATTAGTCTGAGCGTACGAAGGCCTCGGGTTGTGTGTTTGCTGTCATTTTATTAGAAAAGGTGACTTTATTCTAAGAATTCAGTTTTATTAAGCTATAATATCAATCTGAATTCTCAGAAAGGTCTATTTCAGTCCACTGCTAATATTTCTATGAAGCCATTTTCAAAGACAAACCCGTTTTATGAGATTTATAGTTTACATGAACTTCAAAGCTATGGTTTTGACCTGTTGATTTTTTAATTTTATAAGTTTGCACACTTCAACAAGTTCACGGGTCAAATCTTTACTGTGAAGTGCACATATTTGCTCAAGCTTGCCAATGCTGGAAACATCCTGTCAGTGTTCTTAAGACTATTTTTAGCGGGTTTTGTTGTGACAATAGTCTGAGTCGTACAGTAGATACTTGTTTCAGTCAGATATGAGGGCTGTGGTTTTTATTATGTGCCACTTTTCCTTTGGTTTTCCTTACCTTCCATATAAATATAAACCTTACTGTTCATAGGTCGAATGAAAGGACAGTATCTGCGTCATAATTGGCCTATAAGATCTGGATGCAATGGACAGATAATTGTTACTTTTGTACTTTAAACAAGAAAGCTTCTGTTGAAACCTACATGTGAATGTGAAACTGCTTGTTTGCTTTCTTCAGTATTTAAGAAGGGGGATAAATTAATAATGAATGCACATTTGAATTCCAGTCAAAATTTAGCCTATTTCTGAATGCTTATGTTCACTGTTTTACAATGCTCTGTACCCATGTTTTGAGTACCATAATTATATTTTACATTTCTTATATAGATTGTAGAGATTTATAGTATAATATAATATAATAAAATATATATTTTATGTGACTATATCATTCATATATATTATTCCTAGTCAACATTTGAAGTGGTTCAAAACCTTTCATCAAAGTTGTCCTAAAACCAAAATGCGTTCTTGTCTTAGGACAACTTTGATGAACTATTTTGATCCACTTCAAATGCTGACTACTATAGATATATAACAAAGATATAAGAATATGTATATATATATATATATATATATATATATATATATATGTGTGTGTGAGCCTGGAGCACAAAAAGAGTCTTAAGTCGCTGGGGTATATTTGTAGCTATAGCCAAAAATACATTGTATGGGTCAAAATTATCCATTTTTCTTTTATGCTAAAAATCATTAGGATATTAAGTAAAGATCATGTTCCATGAAGATATTTAGTGAATTTCCTACCATAAATATATCAAAACTTAATTTTTGATTAGTAATATGCATAGCTGCCTAAGAACTTCATTTAGACAACTTTAAAGGTGATTTTCTCAATATTTTGATTTTTTTGCACCCTCAGATTCCAGTATCTCGGCCAAATATTGTCCGATCCTAACAAACCATACATCAATGGAAAGCTTATTTATTCAGCTTTCAGATGATGTATAAATCTCAGTTTCGAGAAAATGACACTTATGACTGGTTTTGTGGTCCATGGTCACATATATTCACACACACACACACACACACACACACACACACACATAAATATATATATCCATATACACACACACACATATATAGATAGATAGATAGATAGATAGATAGATAGATAGATAGATATTCTTGTATCTTTGTTATCAAATAGCTCCCTCCTGTGGTTGACAATAAGTCTAGCGCAAGCATATGGTGTGGTAATACCTGATAACTGATAACAGTTTCCACCAATAAAAAAAGAAAGCTCGTCACCGTCAATGGCAAATCTAAGCCAATGGGATTCGTAAGAGGCGAGGAATGGGCGGGACTTCAGCCATTTGCGTCCGCAAACGTTGTTGTTGGAAGAGAAGTCGATTCAAGAAGCCATTACGCTGCGCAATTGTGTCAGGACAAAAACTTACTATTTTTACGTATTCTACGCAATTTTATATCACCCCCCCCTTAAGTCCAATTAAATAAGTTATGGCATCTCAGGCCAAAAAGAGAAAAACGAATTTCTCCGAAAGGGAGGTGGAGATCATCGTGGAGGAGATGGAGAAGCAAAAACACATTTTGGTGAATCATTTTAACGCGGGCGTCACGCACATCGCTAAGAACAGCGCGTGGATGGAGATCCTGAAACGCGTGAATGCCGTGAGCACCTGCCAGCGCGAGCTCGCGGAGGTCAAGAAGAAATGGTCCGATCTCAAGACGGAGGTGCGGCGGAAAGTGGCCCAGGCGCGGGCGGCCATGGAGGGCACGGGCGACTGCAGCAGCGTACCCGTCATCCTGAGCTCCATGCAGCAGCGCATCTGCAATCTGCTGGGAGAAGCCACCATCATCAGCCTTCCTGCGGCGGAGGCGGCCGCCGAGATCACGGTGCCCATCAGCTCCGCCGCCGCGTTAACGCAAAGTAAGACACTGGCGTTACTGCTGCGTAACTTCACATGCGTAGACTCCCACAACTGTTACACACACTCAAGGCACGGCCGTAGCCAGGGTTTGAATATTAGTGAGGTCAGGGGTTTGATTAAGAATTGCAATATAGTAATAAAGCCTACAAATACAACTCATAATATTCACTAAACACTTTAAAAGAGACAGACATGTAGATGTTTGTGAAAGATATTTTCTCTGTTTTGGAGGAATGAACATCTTTAAATTATACCTATAGTAATACTTTACTATAGGTTAGAGGTGGGTAATTTTATCAGTTGTTTATTGATCATGCAACAACTGTTAGTTTTCATTAATAGCCTAATCATTGCTATATAGATGATAGCTTTGTCTAGTGCTCTTATGAATTTTTTTTAGCACGATTTGTGAAAATGTAACTACTATACTGAATGACATAACATAGACTTCTTCATTGCTAGTGTTTGCATGGGCTGTTTTATTTCATTCTGTAACCTAGCTACTTGTTCTACAGATCTGTGTACTAGTGTTAAATGCTACTGTTTTTGACAGCGTTGATAACGTTTCTGAGAGATAATATCATGATATTTTATGCGTTTACCTTATATAATGTGCTATTCTGTCAGTAATAATCTGTCCATTGGCTTTTTTGATTACTGTCAGTTCAAGTGCCAGCGACGCAGTGTTGGCAGATATTCATATAAAAACCAAAAAATAAAAATAAAAAAAGATTAAAAAAGATATATATATTTTGCAAAAATTTGCATAATTTTCCGGAACAGAAATCTGAACACTGCATGAAGCCAGGTTCAAAATTGTTGTTCCGTTTTACTGAAATGTTGTGTTTAAATATGCAAACGATACGTTATCTAGTTTAATCTGCATTAATTTGCATCATTTTACAGATCTCTGAACACTGGATTAAACCAGGTTCAAAATTCTTGTTTTATTTGTTGATATTAGAGGTAATGATTTTTTTTACAGAGGGAATTTTGGGTTTCTCTTTTAATCACTAATAAATCAGAAACACCCCCCCCCCTCTCCAGAAAAAAACAAACAAACAACCTTTCAGTATGCTTTTAGTAATAAAGTGTTAATCAGGTGAATGACATATGAACCCATTTGTAAAAACCTTCATAATAAACTTCATAATAAACAACTTATGAGATATAATATCAGAACTGCGAGAAAAAAGCCAGAATTGTGAGATATAATTTTAATTAATTTGAGAAAAAAGTGTTCAAATTATGAGAAAATTGCAAAAAAAAAAAAAAGTCCAAATTGTGAAACAAAAACCCAGAATTACGAGAAAAAGTCCAAACTGTAGGATACATACTCGAAATTGTGAGGAAAAAGTCAAAATTGTGAGAAAAAAGTCCAAATTGTGCAATAAAAACCCAGAATTGTGAGAAAGTCCAAATTGCAGGATATAAACTTAAAATTGTGAGAAAAAAGTCAAAATTTTGAGATGTAAACTCAGAATTGTGAAGGGAAAAAATTTTAAATTGTGAGATATAAAATCAAAATATGCGAGAAAGAAGTCCAAAGTGTGAGATAAAAACTCAAAATTGGGAGCAAAAGTCCAAATTATGAGATATAAACACAAAACTGCAAGAAAAAAGTCCAAATTAACAGATAAAAATGTCTCCTTTTAAAAAAAGGCCTTTAAAGATATGTATTGTAATTAAAATCTACAGACGCAAATAGATAAAGTGTATTAAAATAAGCACTTAAATGTCAATTTTGGATGTTTGCTTACCTCTAGTCTGAAAGAAGACATGATATAAAAGCAACATAGCTCAAAACTCACCCGTGCATGAAAAAACTAAGGTTTTGCCTGCAGTGTCAAAGTGATGTAATCCTGAAAGGAAAATGATCATTTATGTTTTATAACTTACATTTTGAGTTTTAAAAATTGAAATAAAAATGCGATTCTCTCTTCACAGGCATTCAGCCAGCGGCCGCAGCAGCGTGTGAAATAAAAACTCTTGAAGGTATGATTTTAGCTTGAATTATGATCTTCATCTAAGCCTATTTTCTGTTTATAAAAGCACAATAGTGACCCTGGACCACAAAACCAGTCATAAGGGAAAGCTGAATAAATAAGCTTTCCATTGATGTATGGTTTTTTAGGATAGGACAATATTTGGCCTGTATAATCCGAGGGTGCAAAAAAATCAAAATATTGAGAAAATCACCTTTAAAGTTGTCCAAATGAAGTTCTTAGCAATGCATATTACTAATCAAAAATGAAGTTTTGATATATTTATGCTAGGAAATTTACAAAATATCTTCATGGAACATGATCTTTACTTAATATCCTAATGATTTTTGGCATAAAAGAAAAATGGATAATTTTGACCCATACAATGTATTGTTGGCTATTGCTACAAATATATCTGTGCTGCTTATGACTGCTTTTGTGCTCCAGGGTCACCAGTGTTGAGAAGGTTACTCTGGAAATGTAATAGGGTACAGACTACAAGTTACCCTGTCTAAAATGTAATAAGTAGTGTAACTATTTCAATTACTTTATTAATGTAGCTGATTACATCTGATTACTTTTTGATTACCTTTCTAAATTTCTAATGGTTTCAACTGTTAATCACATTCAAACATTTAAAGCAGGCAGGGTTAACCTTACAGTAGTGCTCAACACTGATTACTGTCACTTTCCAAATCCTTCATCACTTCAATTAAGATTATAATCATTTAAATTTAAAGCACAGCCACCACCGAATCAGACTTTGAGATCACTCTGAGGTTAAAAACAGATTTAAAACCATAACAAGAAATAGTTTAGGAGCTATGGTACTGTTTTTGAAATCAAATCTTTGCATAATTATGAGAGGAAACACTGGCATCTGCTTTGGAAAAAAAACAAACAGTTAATCTTAAAAAACAAAGCATATACAGAAACCCAAATAGTAAATAAAACAGTTATTTCCTGTGTCCTAAACTCCTGAAACATTGGTGTCTCATATTTTAGAGCAGTCAATGCAATTTATGAAAGAAATCAATTAAATCTGTATTTGTGTGAAAATATTCAGATGTAACCCCCTTTGTAATCGTTAACATTTTCATAAGTAACTCTAATTTAATTACACATTTTTTCTCAGTAACTGTAACAGATTAGTTACATTTATTTTGTAATTACAGTTTTTTTCAACTGCTTACACACAAAATCTTTACTTGTCACACAATTTCTGAAACCTGACACTCAAACAGCAGAAGCACACACTAAATCTGCAAAACTATACATTAATTCTCGGTCTTTGACTCAGTTTTCAATTTCATAAAACACTTTTTGCAAAACACAACATGCAACACACCAAAATCTAAGAGGAATTAATATTATGGCAAAGGTGGTTGCAAATGTTTTCTTTTCAGATGTGTTTGTGATATTTTGAATGCAGTGCTTCATTTTGCAAGAGATGTGAGGCATTTTGCATTTTGTGTGTGCAATTCTTGCATTTGTGTGTAAAGTTTTGAAAAAAAGAGGCAAAGTTTTGAAAATGTGTGCAAGCAGTTGAAAAAAAACTGTAAATTACGTAATTTACCTTGATGCAACCTCCTCACCTTTCAGTGACAGCTCACTTTTTTGAGATCAAAATAGGTCACCTATGAGATTTGCTTAAATCCAATGAGAAAGTGTTTTTATGAGGGCGGGGGTGTCTTAAAAGGGTACTTGTGATCTTACAAGGGTAAGTAAAGAACTGTTTTTTTTTTTTGCATAGTATTTTCTTTACTGAATTCAAAAACTGTGTCTAAAAACAGTAATATTTTATATATTTGAGGTCTGAGATGTGGGAACGGTGACGAGAGAGAGGGCAAACATTTTGCATTTTAGGTCAGTGTTGCCGTCTAATCAGCCGATATTGTCTTAAATAGCCTGCATAGCACTTCATCTTTTATAACATGGGATTTTGACCAAATATATCCAATCTTGATTTTTGTAAAATGTTGCAACAAGATGTTAATTTTTTTGTGTGTGTGAAAAATGACAGTTTTGGACATATAAGGGTAATAAAAAAATATCTACTG
>JAFVLL020038085.1:0-15001 GCA_021397915.2 Tor tambroides
CCTTATTCTACATCCCTAATCCTACTACCCAATACCTAAAATTTAACAACTAACTTACTAACTATTAATAAGCAGCAAATGAGGAATTTATTGAGGGAAAAGTCATAGTTAATAGTGAATAAGTGTTCCTTATTCTAAAGTGTTACCAAAAACTTTAATGTTAGGTGGGATTAATCGTAAAAAATCATAAAAAGTAGTCAACCGATATATCTAAGGCAATTATTCTGCCAATACGTAGCTATTTTGACAATAGTTGAGCTGACTATATATATTTATTCTGCCAATATGTGGCTATATTGATGATAACTGTACTGCACATTTCTTTTTTTAAAGATTTTCTAGGTGTATTTGAAATAGTCATAAATAATCATTGTTTCATTTAAACATTTTGAGTAATGTTAATCTTCAGTGATTTAATGTAAATGTAAAAATGTCATTTTAAATTAATATTTTGATAAAAATTTTAATTTAGTCAATTTAAAAGGTAATATTTAATAAAAAAGAGTTTTGACGTGGATTATAATTAGTAAAAAAATAATGATACATTTTGGTCAAATAAATATAACCAATATCACCTACTGTACGATATCATACATACAGTATATCAGAGTCTTTACAAAGGCTTAAAACTGTCATTTTGCAAGCTTTCTTTCCTCTGCCTCATGAGTCTTCACCTTTTACGTCCGGTTTGTGCTTTGGTGTTGATGTTCCCATAGCGTCAATGCCATGACACAGCAATCGAAGTGTCATTTCAAAAGGGAATGCCTCAGGTTATGTATGTAACCCAGTTCCCTGAGAAGGGAACGAAACACTGTGTCTCATTGCCACACCAAGTCTATGCCTGTGCGCCTCCTTCTGGCAATTAGAATCTGATGGTGCGCATGCTTCTGTCTATAGCCTTGGCCAAACACTACATTGCGTCACCATGTCATTACCTTCTGGCAATCACATTGGTGAATATATACAAGTGCTTCAGACACCGGCTCACACAAAAGTGTTCCGATAGCATCAACGCAGCTTCTTGTTCCCTTCTCAGGGACCCCCGTTACATAATAACCTGAGACATTTTTACAATTATATTGCAGAGCCAGAAAAAATATTTGAAACTATAACCTACCTAACTACAACTTCTCTAACTATCTTTAAATCTTGCTCTTGAGCAAGTATCTACCAACTTTTACTCCAAACCGTCAAGCATGCTCACAGTTAGTTGGAGTATTTTGCTGTGGGCTACAGCACAAACACTGTCATGCGGAATTACACTAACAGTGTTTCATACTGCAACAGCCAACAGGTGCAGAGAAGCTTTTATCATGGCAGAGGAAAAATGTGCATAAATAGGGAAACTGAAAACGTGGCTGCCATTACGTAATGCCAGAGAGTTCTTGGCAAAATCCATTTACAGCCCTACACAACTTTCCACTTTAGCCATTCACACAATGAAATGCAGCGAAAAACAGCTGCCATTACTGCCAAGAAACATTGCTTTGGAGATGTCTCCAGAAAAATAACTCAAAAAATAGTGCACTTACTGTATGTGCATTTGCATGTGCACTTGTCTTTGAATTTACTGTACATGCTTAAAGGAATAGTTCAGTAAAAATGATCATTCTGCTATTTATTTTTTTTATTACATGTTGTTGTTTTTGTCCATTAAACACAAAATTAGATATTTCTGAAGAATATTCAAACAGCTATGACCATGACTGAAAAGCTCCAGAAGCAACATAAAATAATCATAAAAGTAGCTCACATCCACCTTATTCTTCCCATAAAAATGGGCATGGCCATTTGTAAATTTTATGGATCTTGCTTTCGGTCTCATTCGCTTCCAGCTATTTTTAGCTGTACAAAAAAGCTCGTTTTGCTGCTTGATATTGCAAATTGGTGTGTCTTACCATATTATTTTAATGTATTATCTTAAATATGAACACAGTGGTTTGTAGTGCAAACCGTCTCGCTCATAAGCTTACTTCCGCGTTGAAGAATAAGGTGGATACTAAGGGCCAGATTTACTCAAGAGGGCAAATTAGTGTTAAAGCGCAATTCCATGAAAGCGCCGATGGGAGGGGAAAATTCTGTGTTATTTACAGACAATGTGCACATTAAAGAACACAGACGCAGCCAGATCATTTCCATAATAACCAGCGCAACTAGTAAATCACGCGGCACGACTGATTTTAATACTCTCCTCCCATAAATTTTGCGTCTGAAAGGGAAACTCCTACAAATGCATATTCAATAAGATCAGGCTCATAAACAACAGTGTCCACGCATTTTCAGCGCTAATTCTAAAACCACATAAAACCAACATGAATACAAAAAGAACAATTATAGGAACTCTTTACACTAGATTTTCACCGATTATCTTCATCTAAAATCCTGAATCTAAAAATAGCGCACTGTGTTTGGTTACTACATGGAGGTGAGTAAATGATGAGACAATTTGTATTGTTGGATGAACAATCCCTTTAAACCATCATTATCTGTTAGCTACTGGGTTATTCATTCTATGATTTCAACTTTCTAATTAGATTACATCAATAAATGATGAGCTGGACATTCCAGTACTGTTACAGGAAGTGTGAGAGACACTTGCAGACTGTACCCTCCAGGAGTGGACAAATTCAGCTCGAGCGCACTGACCTTTCACCAAAAAAATCTCAGACTAAAAGGAAGAAGTAGCCATTAAAATAGACGTCTGGTGGTGTGGTGTCAGAGCAGAGGTGACCGCAGCCTCCCTCTTGCCACCATAATGAAAAGCATCGCTCAGTGTGGGTGTGCAATCTGTCATGCATGGATGCACCCTGCCTACCCCTCGCATTTAATCGCACACACATAGCAAACACCTGTGCTAAGATTAGCAACCCAGTCTTATCTATCATCTGCCATGAAAGGACTTTATCACTCATGGTGTCTGACTTGTTCGTATGTAGTCTGTCATCTGTACTGCCAGTATAATTATCCACACGCACTCAAAACGGACTTCAAGAACCTGTCGAGACCTGCTGTTGAGGATGCTGCCTGGGTTCGGGGTGTGGTTTGGGATAACAGCCAAATACAGCTGTGTTGTTACCACTGGTAATGTGAGAATTGAAATGCACCAAGTCACTTTGCTTTCCACAGGCATGTGTTGTCTGTCGGGGTCTCCACCTCAGATGCTGATTGTAAAGAAAGAGAAGTGTTTGCAAATGAGTGAAACATCACTTACCCGCCTTTGATGTAGTCCAGGAAGGTGACTTCAGTATCAACAAGAAACGATAGCAGTGTCACCTGGAAATGTAAAGCCAGAAAATCCCATGAGGATTCTGTGTGCTGTCATGTCATGATATCAAGAATTCATGGTAGCTTCTAAGTAAAACTGATTCTGATTTAAGTAAGGAAAGACTGCCCCAGGCATACATGACAAAAAAAAAAAAAAAACAAGTGTTGGGGAGGCTTCTTTGAAAATGTAGATTGTCAAGCTACAAGCTAGTCAAAATTCAAAGTACAGTACTTATACTAAATTTATACTATTACTGGAATGGTAAGTAATTGGATTATATTATGCTATAAATTTAGGTGTAATTTTTATAAATCGCAGGTCAACAGTTTTAATAGCTATTATCGTTCTTGACATGAGTCGAGATTATCTATATGTTCTATATAATATATTCCAAACTGATTTTAATTTTATCATACAAATTTGTCAGCAAAATGTTTGACAGTGTCTTCTTAAAACCTTAAAACATGGCCTGTGACTTATACACATATTATTGAATGCTGTTCAGAATTGGCATGAATGCATTTACACAGCAATTACAATTGTGTACTTTGAAGCTACTTTGAAGTCTGGGGGGGGGGGGGGGCTCTGAACAGATATATGTATATATATATTCTGCGTATATATATATCAACAGAAAAAAAATCATACACTATCAAATGTTTGCTTACAGTTCCAGAGTTGAGATATTTTTTCTTCTTGCCTTTCTTCTTGGGGTTTATGACCTACCCAGAGAAAATGAGTGATTAGAATCATGTATGGGATAATGGAATTTGTATGAAACTGAATAAACGCTACATAATTGAGATGGATGCACTGCATGACACCCCTGAGTTAAATTCAGGCTGTGTAGAAATGGCCTTTTTTAATGTGTTGACATTTGCCTCTAAATATAATTTTTCTTTACTTATAGCCTCTTTTAATATCAAGTAACAAACAACTGTTAAAAATGCAATAAGAAATTGCTTTCTACAAATGCAATTCAATTCAAGTAATTTATCCAGTTACATTTTTAGCTCTGAATGAATAAACCGACCACTGATTCCATCACTTTTTATTTTTTAAGTTGCACACTTAGCTCTCCATACCACTACACCACCTTAGCAGTGGAAAAACCTTGTTATCTTATCTTATTAGTAGAACCATTATATTAAATTGGAACCTGAATTGTTAAATTCATTGCTCCATTCCAATTTTTACTGATACATAAATGAGTGTCCCCATGAGTGTATTTGCCATGCAAGAAACAATGAAAGGAGAAAAAATAAGAAAGAAAACTAGAGAAATATGTTGGAGAAAGAGAGAGGTTAGAGAAATATGTTTGACAATTATGAGACCACAAACAACAATAGACTGTTATTACACTGATGATTATTCACATATGGAAAAGCGTGAGCCACATATATAAAAATATAAAAAATAAGACCTCTGTTCCTCCCACACACTAATGCTGAATGAGTTATAAACAAATGCAAAGCCTGGGGGACGGGATCATCTGCCAACATCGTTTTAGATCTGTGACTCTAAATCCTCATGTTGTTGAGCATTTCTCTTAAATGACAGTGTGAAATTACTCACTCTAATTGAGAACACACAAGCTTTTCAGCTTTTATATCATCCTTCATCAAAAGTTGTTTAATATTCTCAAAGAAAAAAGTTGAAATATCTCTCTGTTCTTTGCTAGATTTTCTGAGACTTAAAGAATGGCTATAGTTATAAATAATATCAATTATCACCATAAAAATTGTCTTGTTCATTTCAGATAAAAAAGGATCATATGAAAACATACTGTAACCTTCAGAACTCAAAACTTCCTTCCTCAAAACTAGCACCAAATATGAAAAATAAAATGTAAAATAAAGTCTGTCAAACCCTTATTTTCCTGTGTGTAGCACCTACAGCTCTGCATATAATTCTGAGGTTCACAATGTTAGAAATGAGCATTTGATTTATTTATTTATTTACCTACTGTAAATCATAATTTCACTCTGATCTTAACCATTTAAGTTGCACATACAGTTTGGATTGTTTTGTGCATCTATTATAATGTAAGTGTTTAGTTTAGTCACTTTATTGTCCACAAGTGGAAATTTGTCTTTGGCTTCACCACACAAATACATTTAACATCATCATACAAATTACATAAAAGACAACAAGTAACACAATCCCCCATCTCACACTCAGATCCCAGTATTTAAAATTCTAACAGCAGTTGGCACAAATGACATTTGATACATTTTTTTCCTTGCTTGAGGTAAAACGTCTTGTCTTTTTGATGGTAGAAGCTGAAATTTAGTATTCAAGGGATGAGAACAATCTTCAGTAATAACGTGATTTTTGTTTGACTCTTGTTTGATAGATTTCATTCAGTTGTCTTTGTGGTTGTCCTACAATTGCACTAGCAATTTTAACTACTCGACCCAGTTTTTGCTTTTCTTTAACAGTCAATAGTTCATACCATATAGTCATGTTAAAACATACACCACTCTCCACAATATTCTTATAAAACATCTCTAAAATATGTTGACTCACTCCAAAATGTTGTAACCTCCTAATAAGATGTAATCTCTGCGTTGCATTTTTAAAGACATGCTCAACATTACCAGCAAATGTCAATTTACTATCAATAAATGTTCCTAAATATTTAAAACTTCCAACCGTCTCTATTTGGTGTCCGTCAAGAATCAAAATTTCTAACCCTTCAATAAAATCTAGTTTACTCCAACTAATGACCAATTCCTTGAGTTTGTTCACATTTATCTCCAGTGCACTCAGTTTACACCAATTTTGAAGCAAATTTATGTAACTATAATACAGCATGTCTCCCTCTGTTCCAGCTTTACTCAACCGGCCAACAAGTGCCATATCGTCCGCGTATTTAAATAAATTAAAATATGAATCCTGGATCTTAAATTCATTTATATACAACAAGAAAAGTAAGGGTGATAAAATAGTTCCTTGTGGAACTCCTGTATTTACAATGATTGTCTTTAACACCATATCATTAACAACTACTTTTTGAGGACGATTTAAAAGAAAGTCTTTAATCCACCCAATAAAATTACCATTCACTCCTAAATTAATTAATCTTTGCAAAAAACATCAATCCGAATCGAATTAAAAGCTGAACTAAAATCTATAAATAAAATCCTAACATAATTTGTGGTCGTCTGAATGTGTTCAGCCACAAAATCACATAAGATTATAACAGCATCATCAGTGCCCCTCTTTCCCCTATAACCCTCTATTCTCTAACCAGTTCCTTATCACCATTTGAAAAAGCAGCATTTTTCTCATTTAAACACATTTTAAGATCTTTAGTAAACCATAACCTATTATTTGAATACACTTGAATTGTTTGTCTTAACACAATTACTTAGATGCAATGGTGGCAGTATCGTCATGTACATCTTCACATGCATCAAAGAACAACTGCCACTCTGTGTCCTCAAAACAGTCTCTAAGTTCGTCTTTGCTCTGATCTGTTCACAGTTGTATCTCTTTAGTCACTGGTTTCTCTTGTTTAAACGTAGCTCGATATTTGGGTAGCAGATGTATAATATTATGATCTGACCTCCCCAAAACATTTATCCAATATCGAGTGGGGCAGTCCACATACTGATAAAGGGTAGGCAAATAGCTCGATAAATCACATAAATTCATATCTCCAAGAATTAAAATTGGTTGATCAGATGAGCGAGTCAAGGCGTCATTATAACTGTCTGTTATTTTGTTTGCGGCTTCTTTGTTATTCGGGCCTGTGACATATGTTAATCTGGCCAAATTCCTGGGGCAAATAAAAAGGTCTGAAAGACACTGACAGTAGTTCATAGTCTGTAGTACATACTTGTTCATTAATCCGAAAATGTGTTGCCCATTTGTTGTGCACAAACCTCCTCTCACAGTCTTACGAGATGTGATGTTGTCTCTGTCGGCTCTAATCATTGTATAGCCAAGTGTTATTGAAGGATGAGCAGTTTATGGACAAATTATATAAATTAAATTTTATTAAGTGCAACAATGCTCTATAAGATGTGTTTACATCAAGATATTAAAGATAAAGCAGGAAAAACAGCTAAAATAAGTATATGCTGTGTGTCTATGAAATAATTAAATTACATCTATTTAAATTACAAAAAACAATATATTAAACTTCAAATATTTTCTTATGAACTCTTATTGTACCAAAAAAAAAAAAAGCCTGGAAAATTGCCATGACAAGCTCCTTGACTAATATTACAAGTGCTCCGTCATATGCAGGCCAACTGAGCATCTACTTAAGTGGAAAAATATGTTAAATATCAAAATCGATTGTATTGATAAATGTCAAAATCTATTTGAATAATGCAGATAAACTTGTACACTGAGATCTGTTGTTTTTTTTATGTGTTTCTCTGAAGTTTTTTGAAGATCTTTTCTGGTACCCACACCCTGAGAGCTGTAATGTGTGGAAATTAGTAGAGAATTTCTAATTTACCTTATAGGTTGTCTGGCAGTTCATGATTTCCTCACTAATTAAGTCAAAAGATGCAACGTACTTGTAACACAAAATAAAGCTAACACTTTTTTAAACACTTTTTCTTTCTGAAAAAATATCAGGTTAATGAGCTCTGCAGATGAATAAATAAGATTACCTCATACACGTTAAATTGTGACTGGCCTCTTGACAGTTCTCTGTAGCTTGTGCTGAATTCTCCAATGAAGTCATGACTGTTTAAACACACACATATACACAGATTTGTCCGCAGATTTGTCAACATTACATTTGTTTCATTATAAGCTTATTTGGCTCTGATAAAAGTTGTCCTGATGTTTCAACAGTACTCAGGCTTTTAACACGCTTAAAAATAAAATGATTAATTATCAAAGCACCCTCCAAATCCCTTAAAATCACTATGATCATTCATGGAAATAAATGCGATGGACTGATCAGGGGGTTTTTAGGGGTTCCAAAAACATACAAAAGTGCTTACAAAGAAACCATCACATTAAACCATCACATATCCCTTTAGGGTCTCAAAGGAATTGATCTTCTTGTCAATGCTGAGAAAGAAACACATACTCGTGTTGCCTTATGAATTGAGATTTGAAACACAAAAGTGTGTGTTTTGGGCCTTTGCATCTATATTTGGCATCTTTTCATATATGTTTTGACCACATAATTATAAATAATAGTAAATTATTGGACAGTTATTTGACTTTTTCAGGTTGCAAACACCAATACATTCAAACAAAAAATTAAGTACTTAAAGTACTTAAAATGCTGGACAATTTAAGCATAACAGAATTTCATGCTCATTTACCGTGTCCCTGCGAGAACACTTTAGCTATCAATATATTACGTTAAAAATTAATGGATGTGTCAGGTGTGTATATTAAGCTTCATGTGACTGTTTAGAGTTCATTACCTGCCATCCCGATCCCAGTCATACACTTCAACCTTGATTGTTCTGTTAGAGAGAGTGAGAGAAGCAGAATTGTACATTATGACTTTGAGTGAATTTCTTTAAAAATGAATTTGAATACAGTTTGTATGAAGTTACGTATGTTGAGAATGATGAGAAAAGTCTGATCTGTCCATGGGATTTTTTTTGTCCGCTAGATGAAATTGTAATTCTGATCACTATAGAAAAGTAGTGTAACAGCATACCTCTCCTTAACAAGCCACACAATTTAATGTATCACTGTGATGCGTTTTTGTATTATTGTATTATGTATCATTTATATAAAATTAATTCCATAGCACAAACACTGCATGCTATGAACAACAGTAATAGCATGCATTAGAAATCATTTCTAGTGAACTGTTCTAAAGTAATATAGTTCATTAGCCTAAAGCTGTGTTCATGTCATGTTGGAATTACCATATTCATGAGATGACAACGCTGAGTTACTACAGTGCTGTTCATGTCGTTGCACTTAGAAATTGTTTCCATGGTAATAATCATCACACCAAAAAAGAATACGTGTACGGCTTTACAGTTGATGACAGAAAAATACTTAAAATGCTGCACTAAAAAACCTCTTTATTTTTTTACAAACCTTGAAGAACAAAGAAAGTACATTAGGTGTCAAGGGCTATAATAAAATCATTGTAACTTTCTTCAGATGCTTAAATGGAAAGATGAAACTTTTTATAAAATTCAGTTTTTTGTTTTGTAATTATAATAACTATTAGAGTCAATTTGATAATTTGACACAAATCGTGCTGTATGTAGAGGCTATTTATGATTGACGTTCTCAAAGTAGTAATATGGAATTCAAATTATGTTTGTGCGTATTTTTCAGAACATTTTTTAACATAACCCATCAGACTTTAGAGTCAGAACTACTCTGGAATTAATACTACAATCTCTCTAAAAATCAGTTTACCCTTCCTTCCATGGCACTTTCTTTTGAGGAAGGCAAATTAAAAATATTTCAAATACTAGGGTTAGAGGGCCGGATTAGTGCGTTTTGACAGAAAATAATTACAGCTCCTGCAGTCCGTGGCATGACAGGCGAGTGGTGAGTTTACACAGTTAAATAGAACAACTCTGTCAGTTACATAGAGCTTTAACGCAACACACGCTAACAACAACCCAATCCCCAGAGCATCCCTTAGCACCCATTCTCAGTTTATCATCAGCGAGACACTCCGTGCTTCTTTATTAGAGCGTGTGCGCTGGCTTATCTCGTGTCCCAGACTCCTCCGGATTCCCAGCGCTTTTCCTATCCGTCTGTCTGTCTCTCTCTTTCGTTTCCCACATGTTCAATCCGAGATAAAGCCAAGGCATTGTGTGGGAGAGTGCGTTATGGTACCGATCGATGCTCATCAGTGAGTGCCGCTACCATGAGGAAGCTTCCCGCTTTATCGCCACACAGCAAGAGTCCTGTTTGAGCTACTCATGATGGAGGCTTCTGGGATGCCATGTAGCGGTTGGGATTCTCTTCTATGCTGTCTCATGTCTCTTAATATTATTTTTAACTGTAAAATAATTTCTCCTATTTCAAAATAATATGCAGATATTACTATAGGTTAATGATTCATAGATTTTTTTCTATGTTTACATAGAAATCTTTTTTTTTTTACCAATGTAGTCACGATACTGTATATTATATTCATTGGTTATGTGTGTGTTCTTATGCCTTGCAATTGTAAAAAAAAAAAAAAAGCCAACAAAAAAAAAAACAACAAATTATGTATGCAATCCTTTTGCAGCAAAATTGTTTGTGAAGGGACATTTATATGACACCATTTTCAGCTAAAAACAGAAAACATTTTAAGCGTTTGGATGTTTGCTTACGACAATGGTGTTCTGGGGGCCTGAAAAAGCGCAATTTTGAAAATGGGTTTGAAAACGATGCCGTTATCATTTCTATGTAAACTACAAAAACGCAAATTTGTGAAAATGGTGACATCATGTGCATTTGTATTACGTGTTCGGTCTATGGGAATGTGCGCAGATGCGTAGTGTTTCTTTACAAAGTGACATTGCCAACTACTGCTGGCATGAACAACACAGCGTTTTTAGTTGTTTTCGTGGATCCATTTTAATACACTGTTGTCGTGTATGCAAATACGTATATTTATATGCTGTCCAGCTATTATTGCATCAAAACCTAGTAATTTTCCCTAAAAAATTCTTTGATATTTAATATTTTTTCTGGACTAAAGTGATTAAAAAATGTGAATTTTTTAAAATTCTTTCCCCACCATTGATGGAATTTTCCATCATTTATGAAACACTGCTTTCCCTCCAATGACGGAATTTTCCGGCCTTCTGTGTTTTCACTGGTGTATGGTAGCTGCTATTATGCATTTTCTGAAAGAGTATTGAAAATCTTGATGAAGACGCGCGTACGTAAGCAGATACATATTATCAAGCATTAAACAGCATATAAATCAAAACTGCCTAATGTTACCGAACGAAATTTCGATCCAGGAAGTGGTATAGGACCATGCACGCTCTGGATGTGTTGATGGAAGTGATCTATTTTTTGATCATGGTTCTGAATTTTTGATCATGGTCTTTTACAAAAACACGTTTTTCTCAGCTTTTTGTTAAAAATGTTGCTTTTTCTATGAAATTTACCCACATTCAAGTGCTGATAACAAAAGATTGCATGAAGCTAGAATAAAACTTTTTTTTGTTTGTTAAAAGGAGAGGCTCTGTTCTTTGTTTTGGCATATTGCATGTTCAGATTTTCATACAACAAAATATTCTGGGGCCATTATACTTTTGTGAAAATGATCAAAAATGCTTTAAAAAGATTTAATTGATGATTGAATTGTTAGGTGTGAGTATATAACTTAACCATAGTTTAAATAGTGTTCAAATGTGAAGAGATCAAATTCAAAGTACTTTATGGCAACAAAATATTATTTCCCAGTTCTAATAAACCAATCGGAGTACAAAACACTCCATACCTGTCATAATCGCCATTGCACAGGGCTCTGACAGGGATTTTAAAGGCTTGCCACACAGGGTTCAGCGTGTTCTTCACTACCTCTGTCTTATGGCAAATGGTAAACCTGTAAGATAACAAGACAATAGTTGAATATATTTATAGTATGTGTTGTCATCAAATCAAGATGTGTTTGAAATCAAACATTAGCTCATACAATTCATTAAATTAAAATTCATTTGACTTTGACATTGTCCACTTATTTGAAATTGATTTAGTTGAGTCTGATTCTAAAAACTGACCGGAACATTTGGAACTGACCAGAATTGTTTCTTTCTTCTTCTTAGAGAAACAGCTGTAGCATTGCATTTGTTTATCAGTAAATGATTGATAACGACCATCTTTACTGAGTAAAGGTAATTTATCAAAAGTAGAAGTCATTCCAATCTATAGTGGAATTTATAATCAGAGCCAAACAAATTAAACACCAACATTCAAAGAATGCTAATATGAATACTAACAGGAGATTGCATCTCTACACATGTAAAAATATTGTAAAATGTAAGCAAGTGGAATCAGTTTTGTTGTGAACAAATAGCTAAATATCATGTTTGCCTAAGCTGAAATCACACTTTATTTGGCAGACTTCACTGTGGAGCTACACAGATATCATTTCTGTACAAAAATATTGAAAACTGTCCAAAAAAGTGATTATTGTTGGAAATTTGTATTGGTTTTATTGCTAAGCATCCACAGAAACTGAGCAAATATTTGACATATATGGTTTGACTTTCTGATGCTGGCCCTTGAGCTATACCTCCCTCAAATCACCACAGGATTTACTTTAAAAAACAGACTCTGTTCTCTAAAGGACAGAGACATGAATGGATTGCTCAGTTATGGGCTTAGTACACAGCACAATGCTGGCCTTTTTCCTATTTGCTCTCTTACACACACACACTCATACTGTTTACCTCATGTCCTCATAGTTCAGGGGGGTGAAGTGTGTAGCCTAAGTGTGTGAGTTTTAGTGTTGCTGAAATAAATGATCTTAAAAATATCATGCTTTGCTCTGAGAAGGTCTCAGGCCCGTACCAAGATATGTCAAGTAATGATCTATCTCTGCCTTCTAGTATTCAAACAGCAACAGCAGCTTTTTGCAATTCCATTTTAAAAACTGTATCTATAGCCACATACACACACAAATGGTTATGTCATTCCTCTTGTCCCAATATATTAAGACAACATTAGCTTCTAATGAGCTGCCTTCCTGCCTACTGTCTGACTAGGCGGCATCATTACTGAAATGGAATCTCTTAAAGGTGCACTGTGTAATATTTAGGATGATCTATAGACAGAAATGCAATATAATATACATAACTACGCTTTCAGAGGAGTATAAAGACCTTACATAATGAACCGTTATGTTTTTATTACCTTAGAATGAGCAATTTATATCTACATACACCGCGGGTCCCCTTACATGGAAGTCGCCACCATGTTTCTACAGTAGCCCTAAACGGACAAACTGCTCTACAGAGCGCGTTTCGTCACTATGTTGTTCTTGCGAAAAAACACTGACACAATGATGAACAAGTAACAGTAATATTTGCAATGACATCGTTTTATTGAATAATTAAGTAAATATAATTCCTTAATTTACCTTTGTAAAGAAACCTCATTGCTCTCTGCGGTCTCAGACGACGGCATCTTAGGCCCTGTCCCAAATAGAACACTTCATGTGCACTTTCAGTCTTGCGGACTTGCAATGGCCGCCGTGTGCGCGTGTCCATTAAGTCCACGAGACCGTAGGGTGTCCCAATCGTCATTTTAGTGTTCAAAAGGGTGCTCGCGAGCGCCCCCTTTGCGGCCGTTATGCGCCCTCGATCCGCACTTCTGCCGAGCCCGCACTGGGGCAAGCTCCACAGCAGACTTTTCCCGACAGTCAAAGCGGCATTACGTCACGAAAGTGACTCAAAGGAAGACCGTGAGGGTTTAGGGTGCCATTTGGGACAGGGCCTTAGCCCTGTATCGGCCACCGTAGCTTCTCTAAAGGGAGGGGTGAGCGGGGGACTGAGCCGTTGGATGTAATTCGCAACTTCAACCGCTAGATGCTGCTAAAATCTACACACTGCACCTTTAAGTAACTCTTGAAACACTCACTCGCTCATTCAAATTAAAGGGATTGTTCACCCAAAACTGTGATCAACACAACCTGATTTCATGACAAAAACGTACCTGTGGGAACTTTTTTGCAAGACACGAAATACATACCGCCATGTATGTTTTGTGACATATTCGATGTGAAATGTCCACCTAGTGGCGCTAAAAGAGTGTTTGTTTTTTCCCCCCCCATAATAGATGAACATACATTTGGTACATTTTATGTGACGTTGGTTTTGTAGGTGTCACTACAGTTCTGACTTGAAATGCTATAACTCTAATGCTCCGTGACGTTTTAAAATAACGTACCATCTGCACTACACCTAAACCTACACGATAGTATGAACAAAAGTGAATGTGATGTAAAAACGCAATCGCAAGCATGCCGTTTTAGTTTGTTTTCCAATTTCTTATCTTTTAGCTCTTTCATCGTGAGTCACGTTTTTCACAAGATTTGTACCCAAGGATTCCACATCCTAAATCCAATTCCAAGCCAGCTGAGCAACCGAGCAAGCTTGTTATGTCCGGAAAGAGAAACATATGGAGCTGTAATTATAACTGTGTACGAAAACGATTACAAGTGCTTGATGTTTTATAGCCCCTAGTGTCAATTTCTGTTGGAAACTGCAGTGATATGTACTTATTGGTACGTATTTCATGTCTTGCGAAAAAAAGTTCCCAAATGTACGTTTTCGTCATGAGATCAGGTAGGCTCAACTGGAGCACAAAAGAAGATATTTTAAATAATGTTGGCAACTAAGCCAATTTGGTAACCATTGACTCAATACCACTGTATTGAGGTGAAAAAAAAAACAACAACACTAAAACATTTCTCAAAATATCATACAGGTTTGGAACGAGATCACAGAATTTTTATTTTTTTAGGTGAACTATCCCTTTAAGCACATAATGATGATGGTTTTGCATCATCCTACATATTTTTAGGAATAAACAAATCGAAACATTGGCTAATTTAATGGTCATAGCACAATAAATAAATTTCAATTCATTTAAAATATCAAATCAAATATAATAAATCAGTTATTTAATGTAAATGTATGCATTTCTCATTTAATTTTAATAATTGAACATTAATATAGAAACTGAAAAATCACTCACATTTGTTTTTGTGGTTTACGGGGACTCTCCATAGGCGTAATGGTTTTTATACCGTACAAACTGTATGGG
>JAFVLL020038085.1:15101-161498 GCA_021397915.2 Tor tambroides
GAGGAATGTTGTTTTTAAAGTATTCCACAATCTTTTTACGCACTCTTTCACAGATTGGAGAGCCTCTGCCCATCTTTACTTCTGAGAGACTCTGCCTCTCTAAGACATCCCTTTTATAGCTAATCATGTTACAGACCTGATGTCAATTAACTTAATTAGTTGCTAGATGTTCTCCCAGCTGAATCTTTTCAAAATTTCTTGCTTTTTCAGCCCTTTGTTGCCCCCGTGCCAACTTTTTTGAGACCTGTAGCAGGCATCAAATTTGAAATGAGCTCATTTAGTGGATAAAAGTGTAAAATTTCTCCATTTAAACATTTATGTTCTCTATGTTCTATTGTGAATAAAATATTGGCTCATGTGATTTGAAAGTCTTTTAGTTTTCATTTTATTCAAATTTAAAAAACGTCCCAACATTTCCGTAATTTGGGTTGTAAATCATAATCAATGAAAATAGTAACCAATCAAATATCAAAAATCAAATTAGCATGAAAATATGTGATATATAAATATAGCATGAAAGTAAAAATTAGCTCTGTATCTTTGTTGCTCTGTTTTATGGTGTTGTTTGCTTGTTTTGTCATTCATTTGTATTTATTTTATGTATTGTTATTATTTCTGTACATTAGTAATTACTGTACATAAGTGCTAATGTTTTTGACATCAATAGCATGTAATAAAAAAACTCTATAAAATGCAGCTGATATTTTGTTTTTGTACATCACCCACTGACAAATCTTTCACTAGCCCTGCCCTGTGAAATCAAAGACTGCAAACAAAGGAAAATAGGTCACACTTTATTTTAAAGTACAATCCTCGCTATTAACAAACCATTAACTATGACTTTTGCCTCAATAAACTCCTAATTTGCTGTTTCTTAATAGTTAGTAAGGTAGTTGTTAAGTTTAGGTATTGGGTAGGATTAGAGATGTAGAATATGGTTATGCAGAATATGTGCTTTATAAGTACTAATAAACAGCCAATATGTTAATAATAGACATGCTAAGAAACTAGTAAATAGTGAGAACTGGTCCCTATACTAAAGTGTTACCCAGAATACACAACACTTTTTGAATGACCATCACTGTAGAAAATATCTGTGTCCAAAATTGGCCCTTATACACTACATAGTGCACTACTGTGGTTGTCATACATTTTGGTGAGGAGTGGTTTATCTGGTGTACTCATACCTTCCCATTATGCATCACAATAAGAAGTTTATATGCTCCATAGCATTAGCGCAAATTTATTTTAACGGCACTCATTTTATCAATGATTAATGCAGCGCGCATTTTCTGTTTGACCCGTGGCCTAGCCCTTAGCTGATGAGAGTCCACATGATGTGGACAGAAATAACAACAGGGCCAGATTTGTGATCATTGTCCCAGTGGGAGTTACGCCTGAAATGAGTAAAAATCCTGCATTGTCAGAAGTTTCTTGATCTTCTGAAGAGCACAGCTTTCAGGAAAAGGATGAGTTCAGTTATGAGGATATTGCTGTATTTTTAATGGAATCAGTTCAGATAGAAAAACCATAACAGTCAAATATGAGAAGGAGATTAATAGCTAAATCACTTTTGAAAAATTCAGTTTTCCTGGACAGAAAAGAATGGCATCCCATACCGAAAAATAAGACAAAAAATTAAAAACAGTGAACAAACCAAGACATTAGTAAGACACTTTAGGGACAATGACCCTAATGTTTCAATCTATTTCTGCTTTTTTGATGCAGACACAATTGATTTTAATCAAGTGTTGAGTTCTTACATAGATGTAGTAATCATAGAACACTATATCCAACAGTGATGCCAACTGGTTTTCTGTTCCCTGAAGACAGTGAGTTCAGAATAATGAGTGAACATGACTGACAGGTGCACATAATAACAGCTAAGCACTTTGATTTGGACACTTACTACCAGAGCCCAACTTCTGTGTGCTTCTAAATGATGGATGTGATACTATTCCTGAGCATTTTAATGATGCATAAGATACACAAATGAACATGGAATCTCTGGTTTTGATAAGACAAGTAAAAAACCGCAAAGGCCCAATTATCACTCCTGTTCCAGAAAAAAAAAACAGAACCACACCAACCCAAGGACCTGGGCAATTAGTGCTTATCCACACGGAGAGCTTAAAGTTACTGAGGAATATAAACAGGAAAAAATCTGGAGAAGAATACAAAAAAGACAAGCATAGCTAGAAAATTGTGCATATACTGCTTTGTTAATGGATCTGCTAGAATCAGATGAAATGGCTCAGAGGATAGAGCAGGAAAGTCCTTTTGAGGGATATGGTGCAGGTCAATTTTTCAAGGCAGCTGTTAGGAAGTATCTTAAAAAATTAGAAAAAGAAGAGCTAAAAAAGTCAGAAGAGCTAGAAGAATCAGAACCAGAAGAGCTAGAAAAGCTAAGGGCATGAGGCCAGAAGGTTGGAGTTGATGAAAATGATAAAAATTGAGTTCTTCGTTCATTGGCACTGTAATTTATAATTTATTATTAAGTTTAACAACATCTCATTAATATTTGTGTGTATTGTATTTGACCTAATCTAAAGTGAGAACTATTTACTTCTAATAAACAACTAATTTTTTACTGGTTTAAATACTTTACATCAGTTAGGTATGGTTAAGTTCTTAACAAAGGATTATAAAACATTATCTAAGTCTTTATGAGCTAGTTAAACAATAATAATTTGTTAATTACAGTGACAATTAACTAGTTTCTTATTAGCATGCATATTACTAGCATATTGGCTGTTTATTATGAAGCACATATTCTACATCCCTAATCCTACTCAATACCTAAACTTAACAACTATCTTACTAAGCAGTAATTAGGAGTTTATTGAGGCAAAAGTTATAGTTAATAGTTAATTAATAGTGAGAATTTGACCTTAAAATAAAGCGACAAAACTCACTATATTAATATATTAACAATGTAGACACAACAGTTTATAAACTATGAATTAATTATAAACCAATAGTCTGCAAATGATTTCTAAGTGTCGCTGTAGTTAATATAAGTTACTATTTAGTTAATATAAAGTGTTAATAATTAAAGTATGATCGAGATGATTTCTGTGCATGTTTTTACATGAACAAAATAGGATAAACCTCTCTTCCTCCACTAGATGTCAGTATCTGCTTTATTTTTGTTGTACTTCACAATATCAAACTAAAAAAATATGGGTGGCCATTTCATTTAAAAGCAATCCCATGTCATGTTATATTTTTGACACCTTTAATTAGTCTCTGCATTTTTTCAGTTATGCAAGTAACGCAATGCCACAAATCTCAACTAAGGCAATGTCATCTCTGGACATACATGATATAGCTACTATTCTCACACACTCATGTTTTATCTATTTATTTACTTACTGTATGTTGTTTTTATACTGAACTAATGAGATGCAATGTTACCATTATATGACAATTTAAACTGTTCAAATGATACATAATCTTTTTGTCATGTAAGAAAAAAAAGTTAAATTATGCTTAATTGCATAAGTGTGAAATCATCATATTAGAATGATCATGTGACAAGACTGGACTAACGGCTGCTGAAAATTCAGCTTTGCCATCACAGGAATACATTATATTTTAAAATATATTCAAATAGAAAGTGGTTCTTTTAGATTGTAATAATGTATCACAATATTACTCTTTTCAGATGAATCAGATGCATAAATGGAACAAGGTTGTGCATTATAATGTTTTCACTACTGCTAGTGACATAACTTTATCTCTGTGAATGTATGGTCACTGCTGCCTTCTATAACACCATATAAGACAATGACACTTTCACCACAGCATGCTTAATGTCATACATGAGGAGATGTGGAGATAAAGATTGAAATTGTCTTGGCTATGACACAGATATTTCTCATGGAACTCACACAGGGTAAAATATTTTTTGATCCGCAAAACAGCTCGATTTCTTAATCCAGAAAATCCGACTGATTACAGTCCATTGTGGGATTTTGAAAAAGAGGTGTGATGTCAAGAGATGTAGTTCAAACATATTCTATTAGAGGATGCAGAAGACAAGAAGATTCTTACAGTATAACAATTCAGATCAGGATGAAGCTGTAGGAGACCAGACAAACTACATACATAAATGTTTACACTAGTTCACACATAAAATGTATGTTTGCTTTGTAAAACAAAAACATTTGGTGTATCTGTATGGATCATGTATGTATAACTACCATACAAATGAAAATGATTTACATATTCTGATTTTACATTCTTTGGATCCTAATCAACATAAAACAAAGTGCTTGTTAAGCATTTTGACTACTTGAATTAACTGATGCTAGAAATTACACAAGATAATGATTAAAGCATTAGAATTATCAGAAGATATTGCCACCAACAAGTTAAATTGGAATGTGCAAATTCTGGTAGAAACAACCCCCACAGCCTAATATCCATATTATTTACATAAGTATAATAAGGCAACAATTTGGGAAACATAACTACAGGACTAGTGGCAACATTTTAAAAGCTAAAATGGCAAGTTTTTGGAACAATTTAAGTAATTATGCTATTAGGTTGTTGTTGGGATTGTTTCTTGTCAGAAGTGCAAGGGGCTGCTGGAAAAAGAACATTCTAACACCAAACAAACACCATATTGTTGTTCACACCATGATGTTCCTGCTACATCAGTCTTGTTATTGGGCTCAGTGTTCTTATTTGTAACAACAGTTTTTATTTTTAATACCAAATCTATAAGAAGTGGGCATATTTCTCACTCTAGAGATTTAATACAAGATTGTTATACTCATAGTAGGTCACAAACAACAACGTAATTCTCTATATTTCAATATACTGGTAAAATTCTTTGCTTAACCAATGAAATGGTAAGTTCCAAACAAATTCAAAGTATAATCAATATCTGTGCATCTTCAAAGGACAGTAGTGGTGCACTGTTCCCAGTAAGTTACTGTAATTAAGATTTACAGTTGCAAACTGTACTGTTTTACCGTAAATTACTGTAAAAAAAAATCCAATTCATCAGTATACTACTTTAATTCATTCATTTTAATATAGATTTCATTAGATTTGATTATTTTTTTATATAATTAATTTTATTTTTACTCTACATAGGTACTAACAGACACAATAATTACAAAATATCAAATTCTTTATTTAAAATATTGCATGTATAACGCTTAAAAATACAGTCTTCCAATGCTGGAACAGTGCATCTTAACCATTTCTTAACCATGTCTTAGGACGTTTTTGCAGTGCATTATGTTGTGTCCTCAGGATTTATCCTCACAAAGAATCTTTAGACAACAGAAACATAATGGGGAAAAAAGACAAACAGCCAAAGAATACATAGCCATCTGCAAAACCCAGGTGCTGCTCCAAAACGTGGCCACCACCTTTGCTCACCATCCACTTTGTAAGTGATAGAAATGTCTTCTCTGAAAAACAAGAAGTAGAAATGGCACACTTTTAAAAGGCAAACCCCATACAGAATACACAAACCTCTCAAAACCATTCTCTTACCATGAATTATCAGTCTCAGGGTGGCTGGCATGCTCATGTTTTTCTTGATGCTTCATTGCAGTTGCCTTTAAGACACAAATACAAAAAAATCTTAAATTCCATTAAAAACTAAAACTAATTCTAAAACTAGAAAAGACAGCTAGCCACAAAACTGGTTTAACTTGGCTAACATACGATTTTATTTTCTTATAGGCCACTGGTCAACATTAACTACTAACACCTGAAAAAAGCATTGCTCGTTAAAAATAATTTTAATTCGGTAACGTAATTCAATAAGCTGACAAAAGTCGTTTGAAACGACAGCGCAATTTACCATAGTAGTCTGTTAACGCCATGTTGACGGGTAAATGATACTAACATTAGGTAAACTGGTGTGCAAAACCCGCGGCGCTGCCCCGCTGGATCTGTCTCCCCCTCGGACGAGAGTGGCACGGTACAGCACGGCGCGTCGTGACTCAATAAAAAACAACATAGAAACAATTATATATACACTATCTAAAGTGGATGTGGACAGTAAAGTGATGCCCCGCTATATTTCTGACGCACAGATGTACTCCAAGCGATCGCGCTGTTTCTGACATGAAGGACAAATGGATTTTCCAATCATTTCAAGGATGTAACACGTCCAGTCAGTCCCAAGCTGTTGCGGTGTTGTAGACACAGTGTAGAGCCAATCGTGTCAATCCAAATGTAAGAAATGAGGAAAATAAAACAACCTCAATACAATGGTGCCAAAGAGGCCATTACAGCAAATACAGCAGTATACAGCAGTTTTAAAAAATACAGTAAGTCTCTGTATGTGGGATCTGACGTCACAGAAAATTCCCATGATGCAAAGGGTATTACAGTTATTTACTGTAAAGGGAATTTGCAGTATTATACTGGGTGATATACAGTAAATAACTGCAGAAATTACATAAATGTCGAATGAATTAGTGTTGTTAAACAAAGTGGTTGAGCAAATGATTCAAAGACTCACACATAAAGATAGCAACTTGTCACCACCAATGGAAAGCAGTTGATGCTAAGTCAGAAAAGTCCCAGAAATACACTTCAGCATTCTCGGCCAAAGACCGAAACTAACTGTTGACTTGTGCCTAATAGATTAATAAAACACTAATTAAATTATCTATTAAAGTTCTTTCTTTAAAACATTCAAATGTCAGAGTGAGTCATTATAAACCATACATCAAATTACCTTAAGCATTTTTAGTACTATACCACACTGCAATAATTTTTGTGAAGTCTTTAGCCCGTCCTAGATCCTAGTTATGCCACTGAATTCAAGCCAGTCTTTAGTTTCACATAGTATATAATGATGATGATAACTCTTCCGTATTTAATAATTACCACCTGTCACTGTTCAAATTGTGTTTTTTCTCCCTTTTGGTGCTTTTTTTGGAAATAATTACAGCTATTTGGAGGTAAAAGGAATACTTGAACTACTTATACAGACACACAACTGTAAAACACGAAGGCTGTGTGACATTTATGATATTGCACCTCCTAGAAACTTCCCTTGCAATACAATTAAATACAACAACACAAAATAAAGGCAGTGGGTGCATTTGTTTGTTGCTTTGACAGGTTAATTATTCATCCCGTGTTGCTGTGGAAGTTTCACACAAAGACGGCATGCTGACATGGCTCCCTTTTGCTAAATGAAATGACCGTTGTATTATAATCAGAGGCACAATATTTATATGTACACAATAAATCTTTAAAGATTAGAGGTTGCTGTAGGTGACCGTGTTCATGTTATAAGTGTCTTGTCTCTGTATGTGTGTTAGATCTCTTTGCTTTAGATCAGTTTTAGCCTAGTGAATATATGTGGCTTTGAGACTGATGATTACATATTAGCTCTTATGTGTGATGCAATAATGTCCAAATGATTTGTAGGATGATGTAATACAGTCTTTCTACTAAAAGGGTGACTATTTCAATTTTGAAAGCATGATTTGAGTCATTTTTTTTAGTTTTAATTATATACAAATGATTTGAGTCCCATATTATTCACTGATTCACTACATTTTAATAATTTCCATCTGTCAGTGTTCAAATAATGTTTTCCTGTTGAGCGTCCTGACGTTTTATATACCTGACAAATCTCATATAGCCGCTTGTTAGCAACTGCATTTTTCAAGACATGTAGTGTGTGAGGTAGTATCCTCACAATTATATTCCTTCTTAGAGAAAAATGGTATCTGTGAGGATTTCCAGTTTTTAGACCATTTCATAGTACTGAGACTGCTCTCATTAGAGTTACAAATGACCTGCTCTTATCATCTGATCGTGGTTGTATCTCTCTATTAGTGCTACTGGATCTTAGCGCTGCGTTCGACACTATCGACCACAACATTCTTTTGAATAGACTAGAAAACTTTGTTGGCATTAGTGGAAGTGCATTAGCATGGTTCAAATCATACTTATCTGACCGCCATCAATTTGTAGCAGTGAATGAAGAGGTATCATATCGATCACAAGTGCAGTATGGAGTACCTCAAGGCTCAGTACTAGGGCCATTACTTTTCACGCTTTACATGTTACCCTTAGGAAATATCATCAGGAAACACGGTGTTAGCTTTCACTGTTATGCTGATGATACTCAGCTCTATATTTCTTTGCGGCCCGGCAAATCACACCAAATTGAGAAACTAACAGAATGCGTAGTCGATATAAAAAACCTGATGACGAGTAATTTCTTACTGTTAAATTCTGAAAAAAACAGAGGTGTTAATTATCAAAGTGAAAAGTGACATGACATGTGGCCAAGTATGGTTACCCATACTCGGAATTTGTGCTCTGCATTTAACCCATCCAAAGTGCACACACACAGTGAACACACACCTTGAGCAGTGGGCAGCCATTTATGCTACAGCACCCAGGGAGCAGTTGGGGGTTCGGTGCCTTGCTCAAGGGCACCTCAGTTGCTGTACATTCACTCCCCCCACCAACAATTCCTGCCAGGCCTGAGACTTGAACTTGCAACCTTTGGGTTACGAGTCCGACTCACTAACCATTAGGCCATCAGACCTAACACCCCCAAATGTAATAACTTAGAACACTGTCTAACACTTGATGGCTGCTCTGTAAATTCTTCATCATCAGTTAGGAACCTAGGTGTGCTATATGATAGCAATCTTTCCTTTGTCAGCCACGTTTCTAGCATTTGTAAAACTGCATTTTTCATCTTAAAAATATATCTAAATTGAGACCTATGTTCTCAAATTCAAATGCAGAAATGTTAATTCACGCATTTATGACCTCAAGGTTAGATTATTCTAATGGTTTATTGGGTGGTTGTTCTGCACACTTAATAAACAAACTCCAGATGGTCCAAAATGCAGCAGCTAGAGTTCTAACTAGAACCAGGAAGTATGACCACATTAGCCTGCTTCTGTCAACACTGCACTCGCTCCCTATTAAACATCGTATAGAATTTTAAAATCTTGTTAATTACTTATAAAGCCTTGAATGGTTTAGCTCCTCAGTACTTGAGCGAGCTCTTATCGCATTATAGTCCTTTACATCCACTGCGTTCTCAAAACTCTGGCCATTTGATAATTCCTAGAATATAAAAATCAACTGCTTGCGGCAGATCCTTTTCCTATTTAGTGCCAAAACTCTGGAACAATCTACCTAACATTGTTCGGGAGGCAGACACACTCTGTCAGTTTAAATCTAGATTGAAGACCCATCTCTTTAACCTGGCGTTCACATAACACACTAATACGCTTCTAATATTCAAATCCGTTAAAGGATTGTTAGGCTGCATTATGGTCAACCAGAACCGGGAACACTTCCCATAACACACGATGTACTTGTTACATCATAAAAAGAATGGCATCTACGCTAATATTTGTCTGTTTCTTTCTTATTCCGAGATCACTGTAGCCACCTGATCCAATCTGTATCCAGATCAGATGATCACTGCAGTCACCCGGATCCAGTCCGTATCCAGATCAGATGGTGGATCAGCACCTAGAGATGACCTCTACAGCCCTGAACGCCAGCGGAGATCAGGACACCTAGATGAGCACCAGAGACAGCTCCCCAGTGAAGACCTCATTACCTAGACGGCCATCAGGACAAGACCTCGGGAACCAGATGAGTCCCTTACGTAATCTGACTTTGCTGCAGTTGGAATTGAACTGCTGGTTCGTCTGGCCAGAGGAGAACTGACCCCCCAACTGAGCCTAGTTTCTCCCAAGGCTTTTTGTCTCCATTCTGTCACCGATGGAGTTTTGGTTCCTTGCCGCTGTCGCCTCTGGCTTGCTTAGTTGGGGACACTTCAATTCCAGCGATATCGTCGACTTGATTGTACAGATACTATTTAAACTGATCTGAGCTGGACAATGACATCACTGAATTCAATAATGAAATGCCTTTAACTGAAAATTGAGTGTTTAATCTTGTCATTTTACATTATTGACACACTATTTTCCTATTTTGATATTGGAAAGTTGCTTTGACACAATCTGCATTGTTAAAAGCGCTATATAAATAAAGGTGACTTGACATGTAAATGTTTAAAAATCACTAGTGGGTATTACTGATGTATTTTTTATGTTACAGAATAAAATGCGAAAATATGAAAATATTCTGTTAACCAAAGACCTTATTTGAGTCAGTTAACTCATGTCCACGTTACGTGTCAAATGTCAAAATTTGTGAGATGGCAAATCACATCAAAGCTGGCTTAATGTGATTTGCAGTCTGTTCCATAATTAGGCCCACTGCAAAGAAACTTCAACATACATGTTTTAGGTAAATATAAAATTAAGATTGAATGTGCATGTTAAAAAAATTAAAATATTATTTGCAAATAGTTCAAATGCATTACTTTCCTATTTTTTTAGAAAGGTTTTTTTTTATGTTAAAACGTATAATCTCCATATAATTTAAAAGTGATAAAAGGAAGACATAAATTGTGCGTGTGTGTGTGTGTGTGTGTGTGTGTGTGTGTGTGTGTGTGAGTGTGTGTATTATGTAAATTATGTTTAAAACTTACAGTTACACCCTGTAGACACACTTAAATGGAGATTTGCTATTAGCTAAACCACATCATATAAATAGTGTGCCTTCTTTCATAGGTGAAAGAATGTAATAATTTATCAGATCCATTAATAATGTTCTAGATGGTTTTACATTTTTGAAGTAAATATTACTTGTGGATAAAATGGCTATCTTGCAGTGCAATGGCAACAGTTCTAAGAAAATCATTTCAAAACATAATGAATATTTCATTTTCATGCATAGATCATGATCTCTATATGTTAGTAGTGGTGTGTGTGATTGGAGCAGCGTGTGGACAGAGCACAGAGGAGGTAAATTTAGCCCAGGGTGATATTAATAGACTCAGTGTCGGCCATGCCTGGCTGGTGCACACCTGCACAGAGGCAAAATTACACACACACACACACACACACTAAACCATGCACAAGTATACACACAAACAGGCTTACACACACACACACACACACACACACACACACACACACACACACACTGTCTTGGTGACAGGGGATTTTGTGTCCTTGATCGGGGTTTGGACGGGGGTGCTGGTGTCCTCATGTCCTTTATTTGGAGGTTAGTTGGGTACATCTGAAGTGCAGTGCTTTCCAAATGTAGATAATTAGCTGCATTACAAAATATGTTACACTAGTGATGTAATCTTTACTCACACCCTTATCTGTTCCAACTTCATCCTCAAAAGAATCTAGATTTTATGAAAAAATGTATGAACAAATTGTATGAGTGTTGTTTTTCTACATACTGTAGATGTTGTCATGATAATACAGAGCTTTTTCTCTATGCCCTTATGTACTTCAGAAGATGTAATCAAACTGATCACATTTCACAACCTATTTAACGTGCTGCAACAGCGAGAAACAAAATGGTTTAGCTTATCAAAGCAGCAAATAGGTAATATAAGCATTTAAGCAAAAAAATAGGTAGTTTTTTTTTTTTTGATTAAACCTTTAGATATAAAAGGGAAAAATACATATGTTTTATGTTTTGCCTTATATATGCAATTTAGTGGAGATGTTGTCATTTGTATGGATGGTCCCAACATTATATCTTAATGAGATGATATTTAAATGCTTAGTTTTATGATCAAAGCTCTGTATTTTTTATTGAACTATCAATCAGACAACAGAATGTAGGATATGTATAGATTATGTGCAACAGGATTTTCAGAAATTAATCTTAGAAATTCATATATGATATGCTTTATATTATTTATAGGGTTAAATCAGCAACCTAATGTCCAGGTGACACTTTATTTTAAGGACTAATTCTCATTATTAACTAGCTTATTTGCATGCATATTACTAGCACATTGGCTGTTTATTAGTACGTATGTAGGCACATATTAATGCCTTAATAGTATGCATGACCATATTTTAAGATCCCTTAATCCTACCCCATACCTAAACTTAACAACTACCTTACTAACTATTAATAAGCAGAACATTAGGAGTATTGAGGGACACCACACATTAAAGGTCACCACTTTTTACAATGTGGCCCTAATGTCATTCTAAAGAAAACTCTGATAATTCTGTAACTGGACTGATTGAACTGATTATTATTTATTTATTTATTTTTGGACTGAGCCAACAAGAGAATCTTTTCACAAGAGTCATTTATTCATTCATTATTCAGACTACCCTGGAAGTGATGAAAAAATGTTTTGCCTGCACAATTTGTTGTCTATTTACTGTCTTCATATTATTTTGTGTGTCTTAGTCTTTTTGAAATACATACAAAAAAATAAAAAATAAAAAATAAAAATCTCGGTAACACTTTATTTTAAGGTGTCTTTGTTACACGTTACGTGTACTTACTATTATAATAAAAATAAATTATGCATAATTACATGCAAGTAACCTTAAGCCAAACCCTAATCCTAACCCTAACTGTATTTAATTAATATACTGAAATGTATAATTACACTCTAACTAGGACACCTCAAAATAAAGTGTAACCAAAATCTCTACATTGCTGTAGATTGTAAAGTGCAGGAAGCACTGATTCACATGAACTGGTGTTGTAAATAACACAATGTGATTTGACGCCATCACTGGTGAGGCCTGAAATGTGATTACAAGGGTTTTGTGAGCTTTGATTTATGAGTAGGAGAATTGGGAAATGTCAAGATGGGATTAACTGTAATTTAGAGGTGTGAAAATACTGTATTGTGTTGTGTAATTCTGTTCCATGTCAATACCCCAAGGGAACTGCAAATCCAACACCATCTTCCCCTTGGCTTTGAGGAACAGGTCGCTCCATGATTTCATTGGACAACACAGATTCAGGACCAGTTTCTCTAAAACAAACTGAACTTTAATTGATTTATCAAGTTTTATGTAAATTTTACAGCTTGACTAATTAAGTTACAGTTATACAAACTTATAAGAGACCACTGATATGCACAGAGAATTAAGGCAGGAGTAATTAACAATAGCTGCTTAATTATTCTTGCTTTAGCCTCCTAGTCACACAAAGCTGTTTATAGAAGGTAAGAGGCGGCCACATGCGCTTTGAAATATGTATATAATCAGTTTTATGTAGGAGGTGGTGCACATGGGAGAATGGGAGATCTTTATAAGAGTTGCAGAAGATTTTTTGCTTAAAGAACCATTAAATATCAGCTGAGAAAGAGAGACAAGATGGATCAAATCATTTTGGATTTTAATATTTTTTATTCAACATTTCAGTATCTCAGCTATATTTGTAATATTCCACTACTATGCACTTACTTACCTTGCAGACTGCATAAAATATTGTATCCCAAAATGCAGTGCGCTTGTCTGGAACTTCCATTTTCAATGTGACGAATGAAGTGGAAGTCATTTAAACCAAATTTACCAATACCAAGTTTACTGAGCTTTTTTGTTCTCTAGATGACTTTTATTGAATTAAACATGCAATTTAATTGGTAATATGATTGGTAAAGTGTACACTGCAGTGTGCCAGAGTACATATTTTGACCTGTCGCCTATGGCAGTAACAAACACTATCCATTACGATCAATATTCAACGGTACAGTGACAAAAGTATTGTTATTACCATGTAATTATCATTGAATTACGTGTACAAGTATTTTTAATAATTAAAAAAAACATAATATCAGTTGAAATGGATGAAAATGAATTCTTTGAAGTCACTGTATAATTCATACCTTGCTTTCGTTCACCAACAACTTCTTTATTTCTATGCATTTGGTTGATCTAGATCTGGCTAAAATCAGCAGTCACTAACTACAACCGATCTCTAAAAAGATGTTTTGCTTTTAAACTCTGCTTTACTGAAGTAGCGAAAAGATTATTTTTTTCCAAACATTAAAAGTTCATTACTTTCATGCCAGTGACAGTTTTAAAGCCTATTAAATCTGTATAGGCGATATTGGAAAGCCTCCCGCTCTGTACGAGCAACTGTGTGGCAGTCCCATGCAAGTGTTAAGTACAAAGTAAGATGAAACTAATTGGCTGGTCTGTCATGGTATATAGATATAAACTTAAAGGCCACTGCGTCACACGGGTGTCATGTGAAATAATGTGATGATGGGTAGCTCGCACTTTACGCTTTAACGGCAAGCTGTAAAAACCTGGGTGTGTGTCCTTTATGTATTAACGTGTACTCATCAAATAGAAGGATACTTAGACTTTTAGAAGAAACCATGTACAGCAGTTAGGTTATTTACATTCATGTAGTTCATGATGACCCTCTGTGTCTTCTCCAGGACCACACGCCTCAGTAGCCTGATATAATTGGAGCTTACCAGTCAGCCAATGTGCTCCTTCTGCAATTAGAGTGTCACACCAATATAGAAAACAGTTATTAATCTTAATGGCTTTCTAGTTAGAGAAAGAAAGAGAATAGTGGAACATAATCTCTGCTCCAAATTTAAATCATCTGCCTTGTTTCCTTAAGACATGTACATGGAACTGCAAGTGACTGATTTGAAACGCTTGAACTTTGCATGCTACACAAATAAGCACTACTCAAGTTAAGCAGATGCACAGGAGACTTGATTTGTAATTGATTCCAGTTTAATGTTAGCATCTATAAGCTAACGGTGCAAAGACAGCAGGTGCGTCCCAATTCAGGTGCGTTCACATTTGGCAGATTTTTGCATGGTGAAATCCAGTCTTTTCATTATAAGTCTATGTGACTGAGAATTTCATGTGAGGGCAAAAGATTTTCCCATGCAGATTTCGCAACAGGTTCAAGTTTTTCACACATTTGCCACATTTTTTCCAATAGAAATCTGCACCTTTATGGATTATTCTGTGCCATTTTGTAGTATAAATAGTGTGAGTAGCGTGTTTACATAAAAAAATAAAAAATCCAACAACATAAAATTACCCTTGCAACCACCCACAATACCCTTGTATTATAAACAAATGCCATTCCAGAATCATAAAGCAATGTGTATATATTAAGAATGTTTATTCCAAAATTAGTACTTGATACAGAAATAATAATTTCATCATATGGATTTACTAGACAATCAGAACTTCAATCATGCTTTCTTTGATTAATCACTGATTCCAAAAATTACAATATAATTTTTTCATGAGTTTTGCAAAGAAAATATACACTAGAAAGCAATTGTACACTGACACAAAATATATAACAATTCATATCTGAAGGCATCGCACAATTCCAAGAATTCAGTGAGAGATTAAGGCCATTTGTACAGTTATTTTCCTGTTTGATTTTTTTTTTTTTACTCAAAACACTAACAATAACAAAAGAACTGATGAATCTCTTGTAAAACTGTACATGCAAACATAGTGCACGTAATATTTAGATATGAATAGCATACAATATAATATTTGGATATCTTCAGTAAACAAATTTCATGTGAGTCAAGTCACAAATTTAAAAACACTTCGATGATGCTTGCCGAGCTGACATCCACTCGCTCTCTCTCTCTCTCTCTCTCTCTCTCTCTCTCTCACACACACACACACACACACACACACACACACACACACAGGTGCATACTGACAGGTGAATGAGCTTGCCAATGTGGCATTTGCCGTGGCACCAGCAATGCAGAGAGGAAGAGAGCTGAAGGAAAGTAAAGGAATGTTGAGAGCCAACATTCCTAAAACAGAGATACTATCGTCAACCAACCCTCCCAGGGTCAAGTGCTGCTTTTTCACACATGCATCATTCTTCATCCATTATTCTGTGCAGTTCATGCTTACCAAAGTCATGATGAAAAAAATAGCATGATTTATGACTGAATTTATGTATATCATGACCTTAAAACCTTTTGATTTAAGTGGTATGCTTAAATGCTGGAAAGTACTTTGTAGACAAATAAGAACATAGTGAAAGAAAAGCAGCCAACAAAGCCTTTTTATTATAATATTAACCCTTGTGCGATCTTTTGGACATTTTTGTCTTTTTCAGTTTTGTTTTTTTGATCATTTTGCCTGTTATTGCCAGCTGCATAAATTTTGGCACAGGTGTGTATTTTTATTGGAACTTTACTATTTCACCCTGTTTCCTTTAATAAATCTATTTTGCACTAGGTATAAAAAATAGTTCATCTTAGGACCTTAAGGACACAAATGTCCCCATTGAAACCTGCTATTTTTAATCACAGTGCCATTTCACTGTAAAATGATGCAATTTTTGTTAATAGGCTTTCATTCTGTTGGCAAGGCTTACTATTTTTTTACCAGATGGTGCTATTTTTTCAGGTTTGGCCTATAAAGCAAATACTTTATTCCTGTTTTCTGCTTCTGCATGTTATAGAGCCAATTGGATAAATAATGCAGCAATAATTGTGTGGGTGTGTTGGTATGGATGTCAGAGTGTGGTTTGTATGTGTGTCATAAAAAAAAAAATTGTGTGTGTTTTCAGTGTGTTATTGTAATATTTGAGAGAGAAAAACTCTACTGCAAATCACAAATCCAACCACTGTGTGCACCAGCGGATTTTTGCTGGCATCTAATGTGGAAAATTTGGTACTACGCCCAAACAAACTCTTACTGAAAGCTCATTTTTTGAGATATCAACCTCAAATTTGGAGCACAACTTGTTTAGATTTATGGCTTTGATTTTCTTGCAGGTTTAGAGTTCAACATATTTCATAAAATATATATTTTATAGAAAATATTATTCATAAATTATTTTAATAAACTTAAATCTCTATAACTTTTTTTTTATTTCACTTTTTGAACTTTTTTTTACTTCAACAATAATCTGCAATGGGTCTTCTTTAAAATGAGACCAAACTTAAGTCTGTGCTCCTTTTTGACACAGACATTTTTTGTCCATTATGGACCTATGTGTAACTTTTTTTTATTGACGCACAAGGGTTAATGCTTTACTTTTTTCAGCCAACTACGCAATTACTTTTAAGGTGTTTTCCCCCCCCCCCCCCCCCAAGTAAAACACTGGTGTACTGTAGTACATCACAAGTACATGTTCATACTGTAACTATGTATATGTTATAACGACCACTAAGTATCCAACACTGTTTGTTTGTTTTGAACATTTTTTTTTTAAAAATTTTGTCTTGTATTTTATCTCTTTAAAATAATTATATTCGTCAAATGCTTTTTCTTTAAAATTATACTTTGATATTTTGTAATGACATTCATACACTGGATCAGTAGATTTGGCACAAGTGTCTAAATGCTTTTTGGGGCAAATCTATGTGTTAATATCTCATGAATATTGTATGTGTGACAAAGCAGCACAACTGAAATGACAATCCTGAATTCCAGAATAGCAGTTAAACAGGGAACGTTCCCCTTCAGCATGAGGCTGTTACCCAAAATAGTTCACTACACTAGTGTGAAGAAAAATGAGTTGCTACATACTAGAAAATTCACATTTGCTATGTGTGAATGTTTTCGAACAAAAACATGTTGTTTCAGTATTTTGCAAAGGAAAAAAAAAGAAAGAAAGAAAGAAAGAAAGAAAGAAAGAAAGAAAGAAAGAAGAAATCTACTAAATGAAGTGAATCATCATAAACCAGGAGTCAATATGATTCACTTAACTCACTTGCTACAAACATACAAACAACAGTCATGTTAGTAGTTTACCAGTTGTTTTGAACTAGTGTTCCAGTTTTGTGACTATTTGGGTAAGGGGAGACTTCAAAGAATTATTTTCCTGATACTAGCAACACATTTCACAAAATAATGGGATGGCAAAAACATTTCTAGAAAAAAAAAACAGGCATATAATTCTGCATCTTATCAGGTTTTGACACTTAAATATTCACAATGAAATCCAAAAAGAAGGATTTCATAATTAGCTTTGTGCTTTTTTGACACTATCTTTGGGCAACTCTACCAGGTAATGATTAAATATGATGAATGAAGATACATGTTAATAGAAAAACATAATATAGCATCACCAAATCAACAGAAAATTACAAAACATCCATACAATGTTTTAAGACACAAAATAATAATGGCATCTGTGTTTTTGACCACTGGGCTCTTATTTGAGAGCAGCTGCTCAGATTTAAATGTAATGAAGCACGTTGAGACCTATGAGGTTCTTTATACACAATGGTGCCCATATCGTGCTTGTGCCAGCGCAAAAAAAAAAAAAAAAGAGAGAGAAAGTGAGCGAGAGAAAAGAGAGTACGAGAAAAGGCCAAATAACATGAACGCTGCAAAACATGCATCGCATGCCTGAGCACACCATTTCCATGCAAGAAATGTGGTTTTCCGCAAAAACACCGGCCCCTGCCACCTGACAGGCATGGCAAAGATAACACGCTGCAAGTATTTGCACGGCAAAGTTCATGTTAAAGATATACGCTTATAAAAGTTAGATCCAACAGTAAGAAAATCATTAACATGTAAACATTGAGTGAGAGCTCAGAGAAGAAAGAAGAGGAAGAGATAAGAAATGACAGAGGAAGTCTACTTCAAAAGTTATTTACAACAGTCTGTTTGCGACTGGTGATTTGTTAGCCTTTTCCTGGTCTGAGGAAGAGGAAGCTGCTCTACTGTTCTGAGACAGGGCGCAACATCGTCAGCTCATTTTTAGCCTTTCCTGACCTTCACTTAACTATCCTTCTTTTCACAGTTAACCAGAAATGCGAATTTCATTCTACAATGTGGCCATCAGAAACAAGCTAGCCAGGCATTGAGAGACAGAGAGTGAAACTGAGAGACATCCTGACAGAGAATGCCTGTAATGGAAGTAAACCTGTTCTCAGAACCCTGTCTAACCATGTTGTCCATCTACAGCCCCCATAGTGCAAAGAGAAAGGGACAGAAAGAGCTGAGAGCTGAGGAAAACTTCATCTCACTGAGTGATTGAGAAAGCGATACTGAGATACTGCAAGGTTCGCTCCTGGGCCCATTTTAGATCTGAGTTTGCAGCGGGTGTCCTGGGGGTGTGTATGGAGGGGGAGCGGGAGACGGCTTGATTCCTCTGGTCCTCATATAGGATAGGAACTGGTCTGGGATCTCTGCAAGAACATCTTTGGCCAATCGGGCCATACTGAGGATGTGATTGCCAGTGCGATCAATGTAGTCTCTGAATGGAACAAACTACAAAAAAAAAGGTACCATTAATTTTTGGTTGAACTATTTTTTTAAGAAAAAGACAAGAATAACTTGACAGCAACCTGCTATTAACTTGAATGACAATTATAAACAACAAACTAGATTTTTTTTTTTTTAAAGGTTTTAGTTTTCTAGTTTTAAAATATCAGACCAGTCTCACAATGTTATTATAGGTTTGAGTGACTGCTGTTAAGAATGTTCAAATATAATGTTTACATTCTTATTTCAACAATATAGTAGTGGGTAATTTAATGGTATTTAATATAACAGTTACATATTGTAATATTAACCTAACATAACAATTTCAAAATTAAAAAAGCTAATATAGTGTATGTAATATATCGCATGTCAGCATGCTAACATTTTGTAATTCAACACACACATTAGCAGTAAAAAAACAAATATGATACAATGGCAAAAAGTATGTAATAACACATATGAAAGTTGTGGTTTTGTAGAAACGGACCAAATTTGAGGAATGTTACAAAATACAATTTAACTTCCATGTAAAGTAGATTTTATGGCATAAACAAACTCTTTATGTTGACTTTCATCAGGTGAAAATAATCTGAAGCAGGTCTCACATTTATCTGCATTTCTGTGAGAATTAGCAAAGCTGAAAAGAGCAATTAGCCTGAAATGAGGGCACAGCCATCGAATGCTCAGCATGCCAATCAACTCAAACGCCTTTGAGACTGAGAGCCAAATTATCCTAAGAGATACGGCTGCTTCTGAGAGCACTACACAGTAGTGCTCTCAGATGCTTGGTTATGAAAAACTGGGCTTTTAAGTACATGTTGGCCACTGGGAAGCCAGATCCACTGGAATCTGTGTGTACGTGATGGCATAGTTAATTGGACAAGCCTCCCAAGCCACCTATGATAGCTGATCATGCACACTGCCTGTTAACACGCTTCCTAACAAGCGTGGAGCGACCCACACATTATGATGACTACCTTGCCAAGAACTATAAGAAGAGAGGGAGGAGCACAGAAAGCATTAAGAAATGACATTTGGAAGAGACTGAGAGAGCTCTGTTCTTAGTTGCATAAAGCATGCACAGTTGGAGCAGAACTCAGAATGCTAATATACATTTCAGATTATTACATTTCATTATAAAGACATTTATAATGTTACAAAACAGTCCTGTTTCCAAGAAATGCTGTTATCAGAGAATCCTGAGAAAAAAGTATCACATTTCGACAAAAAATATTGAGCAGCACAACTGTTTTCAGTGTTGATTTCTTAAGGATCATGACTGAAATAATGGTTGATGAAAATTAAGCTTTGCCATCAAAGGAAATTTATATATATATTTTTAAATATATTCAAATAATAATAATAATAATAATAAACCAGTTATTTTAAATTGTAAATTAATGCAGCCTTTGTGAGCATGAGAGACGTCTTTCAAAAACATTAAAAATCTTACAGACTCTAAACAAAACAAAATTCTAGGTCAGTTAATTTAATCACTTTTTATATATATATCATTTTTTTTTGTTTTGCTGAAGGATAATGCATTAAGAATGCCATTGCATATGTAATTCATTACATATACAGACTGCACAAAACGTGTTAACAGGAGTGATGCTTGTTAAATTACGTGAATACTGTCACAGATTTTTGTAGAAAATTTTGGTAATTAGTGTGTTTTTAAAACAAGTGGTAAGAAAGTAAATTACTGTGCATTTGCTATTGAACATATAACTTGCAAGATTTCCCAACCTCTATAATTGTCCTGTTTGTGATGTCTCTGTATTAGTGATGAAAGATAAATACTTTAGCTGTGTTATTATACCTGTACGATGTCTCTTTCAGCGTATCTGCCCCTCGATGAGATTCTGACTTCATCACCATCCAACTCGATCATGGCTAAGGACACACACAACAGATAAGATACACGCATGACCAGAGATATGGAAACATGAGTAAGCTGTGCATATGAGTGCCTGCAATTGTGTGTGTTTTGAGTATTTTAGTCTTGTTTCATTATTCCTAAACCCACTGGCATTACTGTCAGTGCAACGAGGAAATGGCTGTCACATTACATGCTCATTTACTCTGCAGTAGTACACAATCCTTTTATCCGCTCAAGCTCAAGACCTGAGCATCTCGATAAAACACATGTGGGGGGTGGGGGGTGGGGGGTGGTGTTGTATAGATAAAATGACAAATGTAAAATGTGTTTATTAGAAAAATTAGGATAAAGAGAAAATAAGCAATATAAAATCTATAAGAGCAGAATGAATGAATGACATTTACTTACCATCAAACTCGGCTGGTCCAACTCCAACAATAATAATTGACATGGGAAGAGATGCAGCCTGGAAAGAAAGAAAGAAAGAAAGAAAGAAAGAAAGAAAGAAAGAAAGAAAGAAAGAAAGAAAGAGAATCATTATTATGCATGTTTTATTCCCCAAAGTCTCTATATATAAATATGAAAAGCTTCATTACTTATTAATTACCGGTCAACATATTGAAGTACATTGAAAAAAAGTGAAACAACCTTGTCATTTATTTAAAGTGCATTTTCATGTTTGTCTAATCAAGAAAAAATTAACAACAAAAAAAACATGGTTTTAACATATTCTTTTCAGCTTGTCTAAAAGAAAATATCTCTCCTCAATGAATAAATAGCCTATCTAAATTAATACATAATTAAATAAAGTTATTCTCATATTATAGCTAATTTAGCTTTTATTTATGTTGAAATAATATATTATATCTACATATAAAACATATTTGTGAACAAAAATGTCTTAATAGTAATATGTTTTTTTGTAATATGTATTTATTTATATTTATAATATAATATATTTAAAACTACACAAACAAGTGCATCTGATCTTCATTTTTAACCATCAAAATAAATATTTATGGTCCACACCGTTCACAAAAATAAATCCAAAAAGCTTTACAAACTGATGCCTTAAAGTCTTGTGAGCTCCAAGAACCATTTTTATTCCTATGATTTCATAGAAAAGCATTTTAAGTTTAATTAGGAGACAGTTCCTTTAGATTTTATAATGTCATTGAATAAACATTTTATAATGTCATAGGAACCCTTTTTAAGTTCAATATATACTGTATTGTGAAAATGCAAAGACCCAATACAAAGTTGACTCATGACTATTGAGTTAATACATTTTACAGATACAACGCTATCTCACGACCAATTCGTACGTATTTTATGAGGTGGCTAATTCGTACGAATTCGTACGACCTCACTCGTACGATTTTGTACGATTTGTCTAGACCCCAGTGATGGGTAGGTTTAGGGGCAGATTATTTAGCAAAAATCGTACGAATTCGTACGAATTAGTCACTTCGTAAAATATGTACGAACTACTGTGAGATCGGATTGGATGGTTATAAAGAGCTAAAGACAACTAGAGCATTCAATGTAGTTAGGGTTAGTGGACCGGACACCTACATTAACAATGGACTCCTTTGTCTGGGCCATATCTGATATCACTCCATCCGTGATGATGAGGAGGATGAAGTACTGTGATCCGTCCTTTACTGAGGCAGCGTATCTGCACGAGAGAGCACATTGTTACCTTCGTTAAACATCTCATTACTGCAGGATATACAGCCAAAGCCTCTGGATTGTGATATAATTTACTGTGTTACTACACTGCAGTCTGGATTCTAATTATTTTCATCAGCTTATGAGGTAAATAAAATACTCGGAGGCATTAATAACTTTGGAGACACAAGCAAATATATTCTGCACAGATAATTCATCTGTGGTTGTAACAAACCGTTCCTCCAATACTAATGAAGCCAATTAAAAGTGTTATTAAATACACAAAATATGCAGTAATATGTGGGCAAAACTATTTTTACCTGATCTGTCTGTGGTGGTAATTCTGGTTGACTTCAGAAATGTGCAATTTTTCTAATGAATGCACTGTAAATTTTATTTGTTTATTAAAATTTAGTAGCAATTACTGAGTGAAAACTGCTTCAAAGTAAATTCTATACAGTTTTTTTTTTCAGTGTGGAAATTCATAACTATTTTATGCTTCAGCAATATGATGATGAATTTGTATTTTGTTTTTTTGTACATTCTGATTTTTTTAGGTAGTTTGTTTTGTTTTGTTTTTTTTCTCCTAAAAATGGGGTTTTCATACGAATTAAATCCTAAAAATTCATACGTTTTCACTACTAGTTCACCAAAAAGTAAAAATAAATACATATGTTTTCTCATGAAAGAGTTATAATTGTAAATCTGCATACAAATGAAATCCCGATGGGCTCTACATACAGAAAGTTATTAATGAGATGACATATTGTTTTGATTTTTAAGGGTTTTATATGTAGAAGAAAAGAGATTTTCGATATCATTTACTCATTTACTGATGCTCTTCAGTCTTCATACATCACAAAGATCAAACTGAACAAAATGTGTCATAAATAAATAAATAAATAAAAGGAACCTAATCTTTATTTTTATTAAATGCGTAAAGGTAATGTGTATGACTGTGTCGAGTCGGCTGCCTCCCCCCTTAATATCATCACCACCCCGTCCCTTATTCGCCGCCCTTCACCAGGCTCCCGACGGGAGTGGGTGTGTGTGTGAGAGGAGGGGCGCTGGAAACAGCTAGGTCTGGCGGCGTGTGATGAGGCGCACCTGATGTGAATGGAGCCTCATCACCGCCGCTGATATAAGCCGAGCGCGCCTCTCCTCGGGAGACCGGTCTCTTCCCCGTGCATGCACGCTGGTGTCCTCGTGGGTCCAGGAAGGGAGCGTTGAGGGATTCCCCGCCGCCGCCAGAGACGCGAGCCGCCGGACCCGTAGTCCGGATGACGCTGCACCCGTGACACGGCCGTCGGGCCAGGATGCCGGGCCGTGGAGTCCCCCAGACGTGCCGCGGCCAGCAGAGGAAGAAGCCGCGAGCAGAAGCCGCCGCCCCTCGCGCCCCGGACCGAAGAGGGGAGCGCGTGCGGCCACCGGACTCCGCCCCTTCTCTGGACCCTTCCTTCGCGAACACTGCCCCTCCTTCACAAACCCCCGAACACGGCGAGGACACCAGATTCCCCGTTTATTTGGACACTTTTTCCCCCTTGGACACTTTATTTTGAAATTTCTGTTTAATAAAAGCCTCTCCGAGGCCTGACGCCACACCCACTGTGTCTGTCGTTTGCTCCTCCCGCCACAACTGCCAAAGTTATGTTTTATATAATTCATAAAAAAGAATTATATAAAACATAACTTTGGCAACATACACATTACCTTTACGCATTTAATAAAAATAAAGATTAGGTTCCTTTTGGTCTTATTTTTAGATCTGGATGCATCAGGATTTATCAGTCTCTCTTTTTCCCACACAGTGTACTGAAGGGTGTAGTTGTTCAGAGTACTGATACTTGACACCCTTTACTAGCCTCCTTCAACTTTCTGTGATCTGTGCTTCAAGCTGATCTGTGGTGAAATATCCACTACAGACCTCTGTGTGAAGGGAAAGGATGAAATAGTCTCGGCATATGTTTACCAGCCTCTGCTTTCACAGATCGGCTTCTGTGGATTAAAGCGTTGAAAATGTGATGTTCCATTGAGGATTTGGAAGATACTGTACACAGTAACGCTCAAAACATTTCTTCACTTGTCACTGAAAATGTGTGAATTTAAAAATCCACTTGTGGACACATTGGCACACTTGTGAACTGGGCAATATGGGACATTGAATACACACATGTTCGGAAACCTCCGAGCTTTAAAGTCCTAAAAACTACATGTTTTAGTCTTTTAATTGTTGAGTTTTCTATTTTTCGCTTTCTCCAGTTACAAAAATGTACACAGTAGAAAATCCAAGCAAACAGCACATTAGCTCTGAAATAGCAATATAAAAGCGGTTTATTATTAAACTGTGTGGGTGCGACCTACAGCAAATACACACAGAGAGATTAGAGCAGTGCAGTATGACAGATCTGTCGTCAGCGCTGATGAGTGGACACCGCAGTCACTGTGTGTGTGTGTGTGTGTGTGTGTGTGGAACAGAGGGGTGATAATGACTTGATGGTCTGTCCTTTACTTCCCATCCTCAGAAAATCCACGAAATGGATGTATAATTAGATACACGGTGTGAGGATGTGCCAGTCCACTGACTGTTGGCTTCCTTTAAACCATTAATTAGTGTGGATTTAAAACACGGGATTTGTGAGCAAAGAAGTCTGAAGTGCAATAACAAAACATAATGAGTTTTAGAAACATGTTCAACTGTAAAAACAACTGTCATATGTTGGAATAAACAAGAGCCAATTTATTAATATCATAACACCTGTAGAAAAGTGTTGAGGCTTTCTTAGCAGATCATTGGGAAATACCAGGTAACACGCATACACAGCCACCTAGATTAATAAATTATTTTGGTCACACTTTAGAATAGGTAACACTTGTTGGTCCCACTTTATATTAGGTGGCCTTAACTACAATGTACTTACATTTAAATTAATCATTTGATACAATGCACTTATTATGTACATACATGTTTTTACATTGTACTTATATTTTTAAAAATACCTGCATGTAGTTACATCTGTAATTAATTTCTGTAATTACATTTATAATTACACTGTTGACCCATCCCTTACACCTTAACCCACCCTTAAACCTACCCATACCACCAAACCTGTCCCTACCTTACCCATATCCCACCTCAATAGCAGCAGAAGTGTTTTGCAATGCAATATGAAAACAATAAGTACATTGTACTTTTTTATTGTTGTAAGTATATAGCAGTTAAGGCCACCTAATATAAAGTGGGACCCACTTATTCACTATTAACTACGACTTTTCCCTCAATAAATTCTTAATTGGCTGCTTATTAATAGTTAGTAAGGTAGTTGTTAAGTTTAGGTATTGGGTAGGATTAGGGATGTAGAATAAGGTCATGTAGAATAAGGCATTGATATGTGCTTAATTAGCACTAATACATGGCTAATATTCTAGTAATATGCATGCTAATAAGCAACTAATAGATGTATTTTTGTGCAGGAACTGAGTTACTAAATATCTGAAGCACAACAGTGATTGTTCACTTTTTAAGCAGCTTTGTTTCCAGAAACATTCTTTTTAAAATACTAATTATGTTGCTTTATCACTTTTTATAGCAAGTAAGCAAGTATAAATTAATTATTATTATTTGGGGTTTTTACAATTATTGTGACTTTACTTTGTTTGAGAGGTTTTTAATTGCATTTGTCAATAAACAAATTAAATTAAATTTGGTGACACTTTAGCATGGGGACCAATTCTCACTATTAACTAGTTTCTTATTAACTAACTAGACTGTAAAAAAAAAAAAAAAAAGTTGAGCCAACTTAACCAAATTTTTGAGTTTTCTCAACTTCTTGTTTTAAGTTTATACAACAAAAAAGTTGAGAAATTTCCTAAAAAATAAGTTGAGAAAACTCAAAAATCTGCTGAAGCTGGTTGCCTTATACTTTTAAGTTTGCCCAACTTTTTTTTTTTTTTTTTTTTACAGTGTATTATTAACATATTGGCTGTTTATTAGTACTTATAAAGCACATATTCTACATCCATAATCCTACCCTATACCTAAACATAACAACTACCTTACTATTAATAATCAGCAAATTAAGAGTTTATTGAAGCAAAAGATGTAGTTACTGGTTTGTTAGTAGCGAGAATTGGACCTTAAAATAAAATGTGACCTTAAATTTAAATGAAACAAAATGGAAAAGTAATGCAAATTATTTGAAAACATTTTTAATAATATCTCCTGAGGTTCTTAATTTTTCTTAACTGAGTAAAACAACAACAACAACAAAAATTTTACGGTAATTTTTTTAAACATACGTTTAGATAACAATATCAATAGTTTCTAAATGTCTCTGAGCTTGTAAGAGTAGGTCTATCATTAATACTATTCTGTCTATTCTGCCCTTCAAATTATTTTACATGTTAATATAAGATTTTGTCAAGCCAGCATAAAGTGTCTTACAAACATTTCAATCTAGTTAAGGAAGATTAGATTCTTACCTAACTGCTATTAATTTCCGTGATCGTAATCTTCCTAATACTGATTTCATTTTAAGAAAGGTCTGTATCCATGATGAAAGTGGAGTGGGCAGTCAGAGAATTCAAAGAAAATAGTTACTGTACACAACAAAGGACAAAATAAATGAAGAAAAGTGTTCTGGGAAATAAAACGTCAATAGCAGACATCTTTTCTGGATGGATTAGATTTCTCAGAGGACCTCAGAGTTAGCCATAAAGTAGTAATTTTCCAATTCACAAACAAATGGAAAAACAGTCATTTGTTTGTGAAACTGGCAACACTGGTTGTGCTTTGTGTTTTTGACTCACTAAAAGAACTGGTGGCATTTGAGTCAATAAAGCTGACTACACTGGACACTCTCCATGTGTGTGCAGCATGTGAGGACAGCTTATAGAAAGATGTGTTTTCTTGTCATTATTTCATGGTACACTGTTTTTTGTCATCACATTGAAGTGCACTGCTGAAAAGCAGCACAAAAAACTATACTGGAATAATTCTGGTGTGGAAGATGGGGTGGCAACACTTTTTCTTAGGGTGGTAGTTGCCACCCCATGCCACCACAGTAGATCAGCCCCTGAGATGCACTCCATAAGTTGATAATGTACGCATGTCACTAGACATCACTCCTGGAACTACATATTTCTATACATATACATATACATATTTCTATGAAGTTATGGATTTTAATGTGATCTTATTAATTATTCTATTTTATACAAAAGAGATGTAGACACTCAGGTTCTCACAGCCCCACAAGCTGTTAAAAGTGTCCTCAAGATATTTTATTCTGACCTCTAACAGTGTAAAATAGTAAGTACAGTCTCTTTAAACTTACAGAGCTTTTGTTCACATTCTGATTTTACAGAAAGTAAATGTATTAATGTTTCTAAAAATATTGTTTATTCCACTTCTCTGTTCAGCTTTTGCTAATTTGTACAGTGCACATTTATTATTATTATTTTTTTGTATTCTTTTTGAATACAACCCTGTGTTTCAGTTCCTTATATTTGACAATTTACTCTATTTTCCAATTTAAATGGGTAAGAACCACATGAGCTTATATGTATTAGGAACAGCTTTGATTTAGTGCAGAAGTTTGCCAACCGGATTCTGGGTGGAAAAGTATCAAAAAAATATATTACAAAGAATTAAATTATAAAAACTGCAATAGTTACCTTAAAGAGATTTTTTTTTATTACCCAATTTAACTCTTACCTGATTGAAATTAACATTGTTGGCACAACAATACAGTTAGTTTGATTGAGTAATACTGAATAACTTTTTTTAGACATTAAATTCAATTTAATTTAAATAAAACCAGTTAATTTACATGTAACCATTTTTAAGTTGCAATTTTCCAGTGTGGATTAAATGAAGTAAATTAAATGTTGAATCAAATCAACAATTGGTATATATGAAGAGTTCAGATGCAAAAGCCTCTAAGTGCCGTCTAAAATTTTCACCTAAAATGAGCATTTTTTATCAGGCTCCTATGTTTAGGTTCAGTAATTTTACCCTAATGACAATGTATAGGTCCTTTTCAATGCAATTAAAGTGAAATAACTGAACATAAATATAGGAGCCTGATGAAAATGCTCATTTTAGAAGAAAATTTCAGAGGACACTCAGAGGCTTTTGCATATATATATATATATATATTCCCACACACAATAATCAGCCTTTACTTGTCAGGAAAGGCCTTGAAGGTGATTATCATTTTTGGGGGGGTACTAGAAATGAAAACGAAAAATTGAAATGAAAAATTTCAAATACCCAGGATTTAAGGCCTCATCCGTGGGTGTGCCTATGGGGTACTAGAAAATTCGGTGTGGGTATTACAGAGATCTAATTTTCAGGCCATTGTGTCACATTTATGAGGGCCATTTAATGTTTTTCCTCACATCACTTGACAGATGATACAGACCTGGGATGATCTTATTTGGAGCAACATGTGATCAGATCTCATAGTTTCATCTCTGCAAGTCTAGTTCCACGGCTCATTGAAAGTGATTTAAAGGTCATATATTGTGCCTCGGAGGCCATATTGGATTCGATTATCTCTGTGTAACTGTCACACACTTTGTTTGGATGTTATCACCTGGGTGATAATGCACGGCTTGAGAATGTTTAGCTGTTGCCATCCTCTGAAAATGTGCAAAACCTGCATTGTTTGCTGAATGATATTGTAACTCTCAGTTATTGCAAGTTTTTTGTAATCTTGGTTCATTTCAGCAATGGAAGGAGCATTCAACTTTATACTAGTTTTTTATACTAGTTCATACTAGTTCTTTATACTAGTTTTTCTAGCCATCTCTCAAAGTTTGAATGTTCATCATATATAATAAAATGAACATGGTTTTTCAATGGTATTTTTTATTACAGTCAGTAGTCACTTCTTTGAGTAGCAAAATGGCTCAAATTAGCATCTAAACTTCCACTGATATGAATATAGATGAAATATATAGGCATGAAAGTCCATAAAAAAGGTAGAATGCTAGTGTAATGGTCAATATGTAAAAATATTTCACCACTCAGTTCTGTGATTGACCAATCAGAATCAACTATTTGGTCACAATTTATTTTAAGGTCCGATTCTTTCCATTAACAAACTATTATAACTATGACTTTTGCCTCAGTAAACTACTAATTCGCTGCTTATTAATAGTTAGTAACCTAGTAGTTATGTTTAGGTATTGGGTAGGATTAGGGATGTAGAATATGTTCATGTAGAATAAATGCTTTATACGTACTAATAAACAGCAAATATGTTATTAATAGGCATGCTAATAAGCAACTAGTTAATAGTGAGAATTGATCCCTATACTAAAGTGTTACCAACTATTTTAGAGAGTAAAGTAATAAGAAAAGGTACGCAACCCATACATTTAGATTACTTGAATTATCAAAACTACTGGACTACGAAAAAAAAGCCTGCAATCCCATGCAACTATGTGATTGTAAACACTTATTTAGTGTTTGTGTTCACTTATCTGATCAATGGTTATCAATTCACTTATCTGATCATCAGTAATGAGGTTTTTTACCACAATAGTAATACATGAATGCATGTACAGAAGCACTATATACTTGCAAAAGATATGTGCAGCTGTGTGCGTATGCACATTATGTCTCTGTTTCTGAAATATTCTGAACGTACTGTACCTGGCTACATGGTTAATGACTGGTGAGAAGTTGGTTGGACCGTAGAGTTGAACAGACTTTAGACTCTGGTAATACGCCTCCATGACTCCATCAATGCCATTGCAATACGGATTCTGAGGGTTTCCATTCTGTAGGAACAAGGAAAAAAAAAAAAACTAATGTGAAAATAAATCATCAAACTGACAGGGTCTCATGGTTCAACATCTGGTGGAGATGTGATAACTCACAATGGAAAGTCTACATATTAGAGCCATAAATAGATGTTTACATTCTTTGAATAAAAAGTAAGTTCCACTTTTAGGGTTGCCAGGGTGTTATGTGGTTGCTATGAAGTGTTTTTTAGTGCGTTGCTATTTGGTTGGTGGGATGTTTTGGGTGGTTGCCAGGACATTGCTATGTGGTTATTATTAGGTGTTATTTATTTTTATTTTTTTTGCGCTGCTATGCAAATGTTCTGGGTGGATGCTAGGGGCGTATGTGATGTTATATAATTGCTAAGAATGCAGATTTTTTTTTATGCATTATATTGCAGTTGCTAGGGTGGTTGCTAAGTGGTTACTTTCTAGAAAATAATTCAAAAATACCCACGCCCTAGTCTCTAGACCCAGCTCAGGTTTCTCTTTCAACGCAAGTCTACAGATGTTTTTTGCCAGTTTCCTCATTCACAAGATGAAAATTTGTACATTTTTAAACACAAAAGCATTCAGTTCACTCTTTCTAAAACACAAACACCAGGCAAAATCCAGCCCTAGTGCCATTCCAATTTGTTTCTTTCAATATGAAAATAAGGAATAAAAAAGTACTAGAGATATTTTGGACTCAGAAAAAAAATACTAGAACTATAAAAATAGGGTGGTATTTCCAAAGAGTTTTCTAGAGAATGTAGAAATCTGTCAAGTGTCCATCTCTAAAAAACCTGTTCTGAAATTGAAAGCTTTGTGTATTGTTTTGTCTAGAGGCAACACAAGCGAATATAATATTCAGAAAAAAAATATCAAAAAGATATCAAAGACTTTTGTCCTCACAAACTGGATATCCTGTGTCTATCTCTGCTGGACAGGTGTTTTAAGAACTGCTTACCAGGGCAAACTCATGGGATATTCTCCCATCAGGAGGCAGCTTGGCTCCGAAACCCAGCGCGGGGAACATCTTGTCGCTGTCATAGTCCTGTATGATCTCCCCCACGGCTTTGAGTGCCATGGCGTAGGTGTTGAGCTGATAGGGATTCATGTAATGGAGGGAAGTGGGTTGGGCTGGGTTGCCTGGGAACCGTATGAAAGAAAATGTGTACTTTTAGTGCAGCTTAACCATTTGACAGGAAAAGTATTCTAATTTAATTGTCAACCACATTTAAAGTAGAAACTGTACATGTTCATGGCTACACTACTGAATAGTATAATCCATTATAACTTGTGATAGCATTATGTGACACATTAAATATGGTCTTGTTTCATGATGTATTTCAATGCATAATACACTCTAACAGTATAACTATGGATACTACTAATATAATGTAACAATGCTCGCAGTTATTTACGACCAATACGATACATTCAAAATTTTTATGAAACTATTCAATGGTGTGAGTAGTTTAGTGCTTATTGATAGTAAGGTAGTTGTTGTAGTAGTTATGTTTAGGTATGGGGTAGAGTTAAGGGATCTAGAATATGGTAGTATAGAAGCATATAAATATAAAATTGTAAGTTTCCCTCTTTTTACTCTTTGTGTACTCTGAGAGGCTGATATTACGAATCCAGAAGAAAAAAAAAATTATGAAAGCTAGTGATGTATAAAAATAGATTTGCCAGGATGGCCCTGTAATTGAGTTGGTATTGTGGTATTCCCTTTGAATCTGCAAATGAATGTAAAAGGTAGGCTTCTCGGTATGATCACACAGATCAGAGCTCTTTATCGCATTAAAACTCACTCATTATGATAGAGGACGTCTATTACTAGCCCTTTTTCATGCCTCATCTGCATACATTTCAATAATTCCATCAGCCTTCTGACGGAGACGGCACTCACCGTTAGAAGCTGTGAAATCAATCGCCACTGTGAAATTAATCTGAGTCCTGCACAACAAAGAGACAGAGAAAGGTAATGGTTATTCCAGTCATACTTCAATCTCGCGAACATTAAGATGCTCCTGGTGCAATAAAAGCACATTAAGATGCTCCTGGTGCAATAAAAGCACATTATTAAAAAGCGACCATGGTAAAAATCAATTTCCTTATACTCTCCTTTTTAGGAAAGTATAAGGAAATGGATAAATCGAGATACAATTGTACACCTGAAATGTAAGTGTAAAATATACCATAAAAACACAAAAATAATGTAAAAGGTCATGTTCTGATGTACATGTCATTTGAGCATGAACAATATTAGCTTGTTTTGTATATGTTTTGTGCTTAGAGTATTGTGTTGTTAGCTTAGCAACATGCTAACATTACACCAATGTGATACTGAGTTTCACATAAGGAGCCCTATTTGGCATGCGTGACTGACTATTTAGAAAGTTTTCGGTGTTCCAAACTACTCCCTTTTAAGGTTCCATATCATTTTGGGTGCTACCTTACAAGGTAGCTGCCTATGTAAGCAGAAGACTGCAAGTTAGTTCACAAGAATGTAGAAGAGAGTGAATTCTACTCTGAGTCTAAAACATATTATGGTACTTTCAGGGATATTAAAGGCATCAGTAATGAATGGTTGTTATTTATGTATGTGTGTTTTTCTCTTATTTGTTCTTTTAACGTTGCACCAGGAGAATAGATAAGCAGGATACATTGAGCTGGGATGGGTGTGTGTTTTCTGGGACATTGAGCCAAGCTAACTAATGCCGTAAGTACAGATCTGTCTCCTCTCATTAGACTACTCTCATTACCGAGCTTACAGCTGCAGTCACACACACACACATCCCCAAACCAGAAATACACTCTTAAAATGTGTGTGCACGAATTTATATGGTCTTATTTCCTGATAATTAAGCATTCCAGCATGTCTAAAACTAACCAAAAACGACATTATTTTCATAAGCTGCAACTAGAAATGGTCATCTAAACATCAAGCACCCAGGCTGGAACTAGTTTTGCTGTAGTATAGTATGTTTCCAAAACAGATATGACCTTCAAAAATTAGAAATTAGATTTATTACAGTGCTAAATTCCCATAGTTGAAGAAAAAGCAAATGGCTCCTGAGAAGAACTAGATTTTAGGCACACTGATAGGTTAATACCATGCTAACACCAAATCCCAATTGGAATCAACTGATACTGAGAATTCTGCATGAGGAGTGTCATTTGTGTGTCTCCAATGACTGGTCTTTATAATATAACAATATAGTCCACACGAAAGAAGATATTATGAAGAATTTTCAGTATTCATTTATTTCTCATACAACAAAAACAATAATAGGTAATACTATAACAGGCAAAACAATAATAATGGGGTCTAAAACAATAAAGGCACAATCAGCTATCAAATCATTCACTCATAACGCCCCATTCACATGGGGCGTCGGCATCAATGCTTGACGGAGGGCGTGTCTGAAGCTTGGTGCTGACGCACCATCATAGTGACAACAGCCAATCACATACTCTGGTGTTGCATGAACGGAACTGGCTAGCGTCTACACTAGGATATTTGGATAAGGTGATCTGATTGGCTGACGCCTGCGTTGGCGCTTGAAAAGTTGAAAAGTTTTCAACTTCTGCCACGAGCCACGCCAGTGAAGCGACGCGACGCGACGAACCCACAATTCAGTTCGGCAACGCTTGACATCACTCCACTCAAAGTAAACGAGAGAAGTTGACGCCGACGCTTCGTGTGAATGGGGCGTAAGTGCGCATAATTGGTTAGGATGCTGCCTTAAAAGGTAGCTGCTAATGTAGACATTGGAAAGTGATATCCTGGTGATTTCACAGATGAGAAGGACCATGAGACAGCTGAGTAAAGATATCCTACCATTACTCATTCAGTTGAGACTGAGCCAGTCATACCATCTGTTAGTATAATGCTTACAGCTCTCAGAAAACATGTTTGTGACACACCACACACAGTGTGTCATACAAGCATATTAATTTTTGAATAAAATTTTAATATTCATAAATGATTCCTGTTTTTCATGGGATTTTGGTTGACTAAATTCTTCATTTATTCATTCATGCATTCATTTATTCTGTAATTCACCTTCAAAAAAGAATGTTCATGTCTCTGATAAAGCCTCAAAAGTCCCCAAACTAGTACAAATCCAAATGGATATCAATGGCCATGACTCTATATTAGAGAAACGAGAGTAAAAGCATCACTACCATCTGCAGGTGCAATGTATAGGTTCATCTTTGTTTTGTTTTTTTTAATCTAGATACTCTTATCACCCCAGAACCTCTGAATGGATGTAAATCAAAACTCACACTCCAGATACAACAGAGCAAAGGAAACAACTGAATGGAAAAACACCATTTTCTCTAAATACTTTATTTCATAGATCATGCCATCATGTCACAGACTCTACCATACAGTAAGTATTAAACAAAGTTGAGCTCCAATTTAATGCAAAAGCAAAGCAATTGGAGTGGACCTTACATGATCTGCCACCAAATATGAACCCCTAAAAATTTTTTTGTTGTACAGCTGTACAATGACAATAAAAAGCTATTCTATTCTATTCTATTAGAAGCCAATAGCACAGCAGCTTACCCATCTCTAGCTATTCAATCGCTGTAAGTGAAGCAACTTGAAATTTTAACAACTCCCGGATGCTTCTTTTCTAGGCATGCAAAAGGCCAACAAAGGCCTCTAGCATGCATAGCTTCTAATTCCCTGAATATACTGTAAATATATTTTTATGTTCTAAGCAAGATAATTTTTTTATGTGTAATGTTTGAGGCTAGTTATCTAAGCCAGTTGAGGCTAGTCAACCAATACCATATATATAACAAAGGGTTAACAGAAGTAGAATTACAGGAAACACTGTAGAAAACACTGGACACATGTGTACAGCTTCACAAAAGATCATTCAGGCCACTGGTACCATTGCAGGCCAGAATCTTGATTGATTCTGGAAGGAACTGACAGCTAGTTAGGGCCCTTGAGCAGAGGTGAACATGACAGTATTTCCAGAGGTTTCACACAACTGAACAGCTACGTTCTTGGTGCACTTGAGGGGACATGTGACAGTAGTCTACTTGTGAAATGACTAGAAAATAAAGGAGCTGAGCAGAAATGGGGTCCAGGAAGGGCCTGATTTTGCTTATGTTATGGTGAATGATTTGAACAGACAGTTGCTCCAATGTTGTCCACAATGGTGTTCTGGGGTGACTTCTATGGTTTAACACACCTGTGGGTGACAAATTTTGGCTGGAAGGAAAAGGAAGCCATTTTTTTAAGAGCATGAGGTGATGAGTAGTTCTCAAGGTCTATATGTCAGAGAAGGTGTAATGTTCTTTGAAAAACCTGACATAGAGACAAAAAAGTGTGATGAAATGTACACCTGCATGTGATCAGCAAAGCAGCAAGAAGAAAACACATGCTACTGGGTGACAGTGCAGAGAGATTTAATATAGCAACAGAAAAGTAAGAGCGCTAACACCGAGCCCTGTGGGACACCAGCTCATTGCAGCTCTTGATCTAGATCTAGATTCCTGCAGAGTTTAGATCCAACTCTAATCAATCACACCTGAGGATTTTGGGGTTCATTAAAAATTACATACAGGTGTGTTAAAGCAGGGTTCTGAATAATGATAGATCTCACTGAGCAGGATTGAACAGCCCTTGATGAAGAGGGCAAATTAAATGAAGCCTGTGTGACAGACTTTAAATGTTTGATTGATATGTATTCATTACTAGTTAAACAGTTACAGAATGAACAGTCTTAATTGCTGTATATATAACACATTCTCTTGGGACTCCTGACTAAGGATTGAGCCCCAAAGTTTCTCAACAGAGTGCTCCAAAATCAAACATCAAAACCTACCAAAAAGACTTCTGCAAATGTTTCTGTTTTCTCTCAAATAGACACCAGGCTTACTCACACAGAACCTCATTTTTCATTCTGCTGTAACCCCCTGGGATTTCTTGTCCCAATTTGTTTTCCGAAGCGAGCTAAAAAACAATCTGTAGCTATGTGAGTGGTACCTGACTATAGCAGAATTCATAGCAGAATCAAAAATCCAAAGAGAGAAAAACATTCAACAGAAGGTTAAAGGGGAAAAGATCACAGCCATGCACTACATGTATTCCATCCAATAGGGGATGACAGTTTCATAACTAAGAGCTTTGTGGCAGCGGCAACCTATTGTGGCACCTGCAATCTAAGTGTTTTTAATGGGGGTGGTTTCTGTGAAAGCAGGTGTTAAACTCAACGTCTAGGAAAATGAGAGTTGGAAGATGAGGCTGCCTCTGCCACAGATGGGACTCAGATGTTCAGAGAATATCCACAAGAATATCAGTTTTCATTATTTAACTAAATCCCAAAGACACCTGCTTCTATGTGGGTAAAGAAGAATAGTATTGGTGTGAGTATGAGGAAATGAAATAAAGTCTTATGGAGATCAGAGAACTTCATAATGTGCATATGTATCCATGATATACTGTGAGTATGAGTACGAGTCTTACGAGACACATGAGTATGAGTATTGGTGTGAGTATGAGGAAATGAAATAAAGTCTTATGGAGATCAGAGAACTTCATAATGTGCATATGTATCCATGATATACTGTGCACATGCAAACATGGTACAGTGACATTTCTACAATTCAGTACAATTTTATATATAACTATTTTCTGTCACTCACTACATCCAATTTTTTTTTTTCTTTTGTGGTAGGGCCAGAAAACATTGTCAGAGGTATGAATTATGAATTACTGGCCTGACCATGCCAGGAAAAAAAAAAAAAATCTTATTGTTGAGTCCTGACAGAGATAGATTAAAGTCGACAAAAGCCATCACGTTGGGACAGCTTTCCATTGGTGTGATAGAATGATTAATAAAAGTTGAGTTTTTGTTCTTTTCCCAAGGTCTCTGGAAAGCTGATGAGGTGCTCTGTATGCATGAGCCGGTGGCTGGAGAAATGTCTTGTGACATGAACATGGGAAACGACAGATGTTGTTGACTGGAGGTGAGGGGACACTGTCCATATGGAGACAAGGGATTCAGGGGATGAAGCAATTTAGTCAATACTGCATTTCTTTACTGCAATATATTCTACAAGCCACCATTGATGGGCAGTAGCGTCGCTACAAGTAGTGACGCTACTAGTTTAACTACATTTCTCAGTAGCGTGGTGGTAGCATCGCTGCTTTCTGAATCAAATAGCTTTTCAGTAGCGAAGCTCTATTTTTGATCAAGTAGCACGGTAGCGTCAACAAAAGCTAACGTTACATTTTCCAAAGCATTTCTGAAACTCAAGCTCAAATCAGAAATATAACTGCTACGCATCACTGATCCTGGAACAGTAAAAGACCGCCACTAAAGCTCGTAACGCCATTGGCTCCTCAAACTGTCAGTCAAACCTCATTATTCCTCCCGCCTCTCTCTCATGAATGAAGTGCAGTTTGTAGCATCTCAGTTTGTCTGAAGTCTGAAGGTGAACAAAAGAACTGTTGATTGAATAAGTACAGCGTTTTCTTTCCTCGAGAAACACTATATTTATAAAGGCTGATGTTTTTTTTTGTTTTTAAGGAACATTTGTTGTCCAGTCACAACCAAATAGCTTGTGCGAAGCGCTGAATATTTTATAATATATTTTGGCCAAATAACAAAAAAAAAATAAAAATGAGCGCCCACATAGCGAAAGAAAACTGCAAAACCTGAAAGAACATGAAAAAGTAAATGCGATGCACGTACTGCCTTTGATGTGGCGGTAATGACGGGAAAAAACATTCGCTGGTCAAAAACTTAGTATTTGAATTTGATTTTGGTGAAATGTTAATAAAATGACACATGTAACGATGCAAATAAACGTAGCCTATCTGTACGCCTATACATTTATATGGTAGGCTAACACTATACAATAAGATTTCATTAATGTTCATTAATGTTCATTAATTAATTGATCTTTGTTAATGTTATAATGAAAACACAGTCGTTCATTGGTAGTTCACATTAGTTCACAGTGCATTAACTAATGTTAACAAACACAACTTTTGATTTTAATAATGCATTAGTAAATGTTAAAATTAACATTAAGATTAAAAAATGCTGCAGAAGTATTGTTCATTCTTAGTTCATGTTAACTACACTAGTTAACTAATGTTAATTAATGGACCTTATTGTCAAGTGTAATCCTTTGTATAAATGTGTCAGTATAGCCTACAATAAAGCCACAATAACAACTATCAGTAGGAGGTTTCCGGCCGACAGCAAAAATGTATTTTGCCTATGTCACAATATGAGGTAAATCCGGCCCTGTACATTTTTGTTGCCAAATTGGTTTGGAACAGTTGTTGAATAAACAATTAACCTGAACTATTATACCTGTCTATCTGCTTGACTGACAGTTTTATTGATCACTGAGAGAGCATTGACTTGGTATGATGTTGGTTCAGTAAATTAATTTTTTAAAAATAGCTTAGATGTAGTAAACTACTTTTGCCATGTTACTTTAGCTTAGCTTGCTACATTTCCCAGGGCTGTAGCTTTAGTGTAGTGAAGCTTCATTTAATGAGGAGTAACTGTTAGCTTAGCTCACTACATTTTCCAAGTAGCTTGCCCAACACTGCAAGCCACACATGCAAGTCCATGTATATGCATCATAATTTAGTTTCTTTAATGAACATATTATCATCCTTTCTCCAACTCTAAGAATTAAACTTTTTTGCTACTATATGTCTTTAAGACTTATATAAGTCTCATCACACTGCGCTTAACCCTGGGTTATCATAATTCTAAACCCTGTTTAACCCTGGGTAAAGGTACATTTCACATTTTTAATTTAGAAGTGGGGTTATGAAACCCATTTGTGGATTTGTGGTGTTAACCCCACACTACAGTACCAAACTTGTACAGTGTAAAATGATGGTTTGTGTTAGAATTTTACAACCAGATGCTTAGCAACAGACTTATATGACTTAAACCAACTTCTGTGCAGAAATTAAGACAAAAAATTTAAAAACAATTTAAACGGAAGACTTCTCTTATATTCAAATGTTTTAACACAATTAACAACTGTACACTTAACTTTTAAGATCAGCATGAAATCTAAATTGACTCTAGTTTCTTAATACACAAATCTGGTCTTATTGTGAACAGTATATGATCTCAACATTATTCTAGAATAAATGTGTATGTTACCTTTGTCAAATTATTCCTTATTCAACTGATGTCACTTAGGGCCCGTTTACACCTGGTCACTTCATGCGTTTTCTCTGATCAGAAAAAATGCATGAAGTGACCAGGTGTAAACAGCCCCTTAGGCCCTTGTTCCTTTGGATAATAGCCAATAACAAAATGGCTGCTTAGACAATTACTTTAGCAAACTCACATTTGGCGCCATTATCATATAGAATGCACACTTTTCATGATCCAATTAATTCCAAATGGATAAAAGTCCAAACTTTTTCCTCATTCATTATCCTGTTTTGCTCACAAATATGGAAGCAAAATAGGCTGACATTCTCTTTGCTTTTCATTCACATCATATATTCTGGTTAGGTTAGTCTTATTTTGTTGCAAATGACAGCTAATTAGCTGTTAAGCTAACAGACGGAACACTGATGACAGTAACACTGAATCCATTCTGCCAGCTGAAATCCCAATAGATCACAACAGATTAAAGCAAATAAGGGCAGAGTTAACAAGCAACAGCATAACATTGTTAATGAATCATGAAACTCTGGATCTTCTCCCTATGATGTATAAAGACAGCTGTTAGTGTGGCTCAATCCAGGGTGCAAAATCCTCCACCAAACACACAAACATGGCTGACAACAGCTGTCCTTTGCGATAACTCTACACGCAAAGCTGTAATTTGCGACTGCAGATGCTTGCAGAGTTCTTCTCCTTGAGGGCTCCCTAATACCAATTAACTGATTGGATTGTTCTTCATCACAATGGCTGTCTCTCTAGAGTGCTGTGCTCTTCATCTCCTGCAGCTAATGAGGTGTACTCCACACTAGTGTCAATCACTGCTCAGGGACGCCACAGAAAGACAGATAACACAGAGATCGTGATGACAGAGATAAGAGGAGAAAAGAGTGAAAAGATAAGGGGAGAAACACTAGCTGTTTATCACAGTAAAGCATTTAAATATAGCAAGTCAAAAAAGCATCAATTAAATGTTATATATAATATAATATAACACTAGCTTTATCACAGTAAGGCTTTCAGCAATAGCAGGTCAAATTTTCATTTAAGCAATTAAACTTTAAATTAACATTTTTATTTCAATTTTAATTCAATCTTCATTTTAAATGTAATATTTATTAAACCAGAGATTTGATATGGATTTTAATTGGTCCAAAATATTAATAACACATTTAATAATACATTTTGGATTCTGGAATCCACTGCCGCTTCATTGGTTAAATAAATTCAAACAATATCACATAAAGAGTTTGCTATGACACAAAGCCAGGGTAAAATCACTACAGTGCATACTGTATGTGAAGAGGGCTTCTGCATCAACGGCAACAAGCAATTTGTAGTTGCCACAATCAATTTGTAGTGCTAAGCAACTTCTGCTAAGAAATCATTATATAGAATTCAGTTAATATACAGTTCGGTATCAGGTGAGTATGCATACTGTATACAGAGTCTTTACAAAGGCTTCGAACTGTCATTTTGCAAGCCCATTTTCTAGGGCTGTCAAAATGGCTGAAAAAAAATTATTCGAATTTTGTATTTAAATATTATCAATTTTCGAATTATATTCAGGGTGAAAAAAAGATTTTGGCTTCTCTCCTGAGGCCACAAGAGGGCGCATCGAGCAAAATATTATCAATGATGTTTATTCAAAGCAATAAAATATCATGACTATCTGTGAAAAAAGTGCATAATATTTAAAAAAAAAAACACGTTTATAAACCAATTATAATTAAGCTGCTTAAACAACTATAATCAAAACAGCATCATGTATGTATGTATGTATGCATAGTTTAATACATAGGGCCGAAAGCCAATCACACAAGAGTACTTTTTTCATTTAAAAAATATGAGATGCAGTGGGATGGGGAAAAAACCACCATAAAGTCTCAAGATATGTTTTTTCAAAGTTGAACTTGAATTAATTTTACATGGCTTTCTAAACATGCAGCTCTCTTGAGCGAGATGCGAGTGGAACGTAATAAATGTCCCTCTAGAAAATGCATTCTGTGTGAACGGTTTGGTTTCAGTTTTGATGTAAACAAGATATTCTCTGCATTGATGTTCTCGTTTTCTGCAATATTTTTAATGGACAACGCAGCAGCACTGCATCTATTGACTACAACTGGATAGGGTAACAAAAAATAATAATGCACTGATACTTACATCGTCATTGCATCATGTGCATCACTTAAGGCTGCGAATGTGGATTTTTATTTTAAATTCGACGAATATTCGAAATTAAATTTTTTTTGACAGCCCTATTTTTTCCTTTCCCTCATGAGTCTCTGGAACAAGAAAGCCTTCACCTTTTACAGTATGTCTGGTTTGTGCTTTGGTATTGATGTTCCCAAAGCGTCAATGCCATGACGCAGCGTCAAAGTTCCATTTCATTGCCACACCATGGCTATGCCTGTGCGCCTCCTTCTGGAAATTAGAATTTGATGGTGTGTTGATTGGCCACAAACTACATTGTGTCACTATGTCATTAGCTTCTGCCAATCACATTGGCGAGTACATACATGTGCTTCAGATATCAGCTCACATAAAAGCATTCCTATATCTTCAACACCATTATGCAGCTTCCGGTTACACATGTAACCTTAGCTGTTTTTACAGCTATTTTGGAGAGCCTGAAAAAAATACTATAACTTTTGTACCCAACTACATCTTCTCTGTCTTTAAATCTTGCTCTTGAGCAAGTATCTACCAACTTTTGCTCCAAACCGTTAAGCATGCTCACAGTTAGTTGGAGTATTTTGCTGTGGGCTACAGCACAAACACTGTCATGCGGAATTACACTAACAGTGTTTCATACTGCAACAGCCAACAGGTGCAGAGAAGCTTTTATCACGGAAGAGGAAAAATGTGCATAAATAGGGACACTGAAAATGTGGCTGCCATTACGTAATGCGAGAGAGTTCTCGACAAAATCCATTTGCAGCCCTACACAACTTTCCACTTTAGCCATTCACACAATGACATGCACGGAAAAACAGCTGCCATTACTGCCAAGAAACATTGCTTTGGAGATGTCTTCTGAAAAATAACAAAAAATAGTGCACTTACTGTATGTGTATGTGCATTTGAATGTGCACATTGTTCTATTTACTGTACATGCTTAAAGGAATAGTTCAGCCAAAAATGATAATAATGCTATTGTTTATTCTTACATGTTGTTGTTTTTGAAACACAAAATTAGACATTTTTAAAGAATCTTCAAACAGCCATGACCATGAAAGAAAAGCTCCAGAAGCAACATAAAACAATCATAAAAGTAGCTCATATACTAAGTTTTATAATTCCAAACAATAGTGTTTTTTACTTGATGGCTACACCATCAACTGAATCTTTTCTTGACATAGAAATGACAAAAGGACATAAAACCAACATGAATACAAAAAGTACATTCATAAGAAATTCACGCATATGCTTTACACTGGATTCTCCTACCTGGTCTCGTGACAAAACCGTACCTCTGGGAACTTATGCGAAATATGTACCAATAAGTACATATCACTCTAGTTTTTGACAGAAATTAACACTAGAGGTGGTAAAACAGTGAACATTTGTAATCATTTTCATACACAGTTATGATTACAGCTCTATTTGATTCGCTTTTCAGATGTAACAAGCTTGCTCAGTAGCTCAGTCGGCATAGAATTGGATTTAGGATGCCAAATCCTTGGGTACAAATCCCATCAAAAACATGACTCACGATGAAAGAGCTGAAAGATGAGAGATCGAAAAACAAGTCAAGTCACCTTTATTTATATAGTGCTTTTAACAATACAGATCGTGTCAAAGCAACTTTATCAAAATAGGAAAATAGTGTGTCAATAATGTAAAATGACAAGATCAAACACTCAATTTTCAGTTAAAGGCATTTCATTACTGAATTCAATGATGTCATCGTCCAGCTCAGTTCAGTTTAAATAGTATCTGTACAATCAAGTCGACGATATCGCTGGAAATGAAGTGTCCCCAACTAAGCGAGCCAGAGGCGACAGCGGCAAGGAACCAAAACTCTATCGGTGACAGAATGGAGACAAAAAAACCTTGGGGGAAACCAGGCTCAGTCGGGGGGGCCAGTTCTCCTCTGGCCAGACGAAACCAGCAGTTAAATTCCAACTGCAGCAAAGTCAGATTGTGCAGAGGACTCAACTGGTTCCTGTGGTCTTGTCCCGATGGCCGTCTAGGTGACGAGGTCTTCACTGGGGATCTGTCCCTGGGGCTCAAGCAGAAACGACATGCTTGCGATTGCGTTTTTACGTCACATTCGCTTTTGTTCAAACTATCGGGTAGGTTTAATTGTAGTACAGATGGTACTTTATTTTAAAACGTCACGAAGCATTAGACTTATAGCGCCACTCAACGGACATTTCAAGGCAGAACTGTGGTGACATCTCCAAAGCAACGTCACATAAAATATACCATATGAACGTTCATCTGTTCTGGGGAAAAAAGAACACTCTTTTAGCGCCACTCAGTGGACATTTCCCATCGAATATGTCACGAAACATACATGGCGGTACGTATTTCGCATCTTTCAAAAAAGTTCCCAGATGTACGTTTTCGCTATAAGACCAGGTTGTGATTTTCCCTTCCTATTAAAAGTTTTTTCTTTTTTTGCTGACACTCTTATACATCAATTAACCCATCACTGAAATCATATTATATACTGGTTATCTTCAATCCAATTCTGAATCCAAAGAGCGCATTATGTTTGATTGCTACACATGGGTGGACCAACAGTGTACCAGTTATTGAAATGACATGGGGGTGAGTAAATAATGACGCAATTTGCATTGTTGGATGGACAATCCCTTTAAACCATCATTATCTATTAGCTACTGGGTTATTCACTCTATGATTTCAACTTTCTAATTGGATTATATCAAAAAATGGTGAGTTGGACATTCCAGTACTGTTACAGGAAGTGTGAGAGACACATACAGACTGTACCCTCCAGGAGTGGACAAATTCAGCTCAAGCTCACTGACCTTTCACCAAAAACTCTCAGACTAAAAGGAAGGAGTAGCCATTAAAATAGACGTCTGGCGGTGTGGTGTCAAAGCAGAGGTGACCACAGCCTCCTTCTTGCCACCATAATGAAAAGCATCGCTCAATGTGGGTGTGCGATCTGCCATGCATGGATGCACCCTGCCTACCCCTCGCATTTAATCGCACACACATAGCAAACACCTGTGCTAAGATTAGCAACCCAGCCTCATCTATCATCTGCCATGAATGGACTTGATCACTCATGGTGTCTGACTTGTATGAAGTCTGTCATCTGTACTGCCAGTATAATTACCCACAAGCACTCAAAACAGACTTCAAGAACCTGTCGAGACCTGCTGTTATGGACGCAGCCTGGGTTCAGGGTGGTTTAGGATCATAGCCAAATACAGCTGTTTTGTCACCACTGGTAATGTGAGAATTTGAATGCACCAAGCCACTTTGCATTCCACAGGCATATGTTGTCTGTTGGGGTTTCCACCTCAGAAGCTTATTGTAATGAATGTAAAAACATCACTTACCCGCCTTTGATGTAGTCCAGGAAGGTGACTTCAGTATCAACGAGAAACGATAGCAGTGTCACCTAGAAACATGAAGCCAGAATACACATGAACCCATAAGGACTCTGTGTGCTGCAATTTCACTATATTCACAGAATCTTCTAAGTAAAACTGATTCTGATTTAAGTTAAGAAAGACTGCCCCAAGCATACACGACAAAACAGCAGCAAAAAAAAAAAAAAGCGTTGTGAAAGCTCCTCTGAAAATATAGCTTGTCAAGCTACAAAAGCTAGCCAAAATTCAAAGTATAGTGTTTATACTAAATTTATTCTACTACTGTAACAGTAATTGGATAAATATTATGCTATAATTTTAAGCCTAAATGGCAAGTCAACAGTTTTACTAGCTATTGCCGTTTTTGACATGAGTCAAGATTATCTATAGTCAGCACAAAGCACATTCTTTCATGATACCAAAGAAATTTTGATATTATCTTGTGTTACATTTTATTTTTTAAGAACTGCAAGAATCCTAGTAGAATGTAAACAAAATTATGACTGATCTTGGACTAAGATAAAAAGAGGATAGCACAAAATTTGTTTGGATAGATGGTTGAAATGTGTTCAAAATGTTTATCTAAAAACCTCATGAGGCCTGTAAATTGTATCAATAAATTTATACTGCAAAGGTGCCAAAAAAATACTTCTAAAGTGACATTTAGGTGTGTGTATACACACACACACACACACACACATATATATATATATATATATATATATATACTGTATATAGTAGTGATGTTAATTTTAGTTCCTCTCCAGCACATGAAAAATGTTTACTTACGGTTCCAGAGTTGAGATATTTTTTCTTCTTGCCTTTCTTCTTGGGGTTTATGACCTGTGCAGAGAAAATGAGTGATTATAATCATTTATGTGATAATGGAATTTGTATGAGACTGAATAAATGCTACATAGTTGAGATGAATGCACTGTGTGACATTACACAACACCCCTTAAATTTAAGATATGTAGAAATTGCCTTTTTTAATGTGTTGAAATTTGCCTGAAAATATAATGTTCTTTCCTTATAGCCTTTTTTAATACTGTGTAACAAACAACTCTTAGAAATGTAACAAAAATTAAGCAAAGAAATTGCTTGATGCTTTCTACAAAAGCAATTCAATTTAATGTACATTTTTACTGTCACATTTGATCAGCATTTTAAACATGAACTAAATAAACATGTCAATGTATTCTAAAATATCTATGTATTTGTCATTTTTAAAAGTGATTCATCCAGTTACATTTTTAGTTTTGAATTAATAAACTGATCATGGATCCCTTCACTTTATTTTTTAAGTTGCACTTAGTCTTTTATACCACCACACCACCTTAGCAGTGGAAAAACCTTGTTATCTTATCTTATTAGTAGAACCATTAGATGAAATTGGAACCAGAATTGTTAAATTCATTGCTCCAATCCCTACTGATACATAAATGACCGTCCCCATGAGTTTATTTGTGCATGCAAGAAAAGAATAAAAGAGAAAAAAAGAAAGAAAGCTAGAAAAATATGCTGGATAAAGAAAGTAGTTAGAGAAATATTTTTGACAAGTATAAGACCAAACACAACAAATACTGCTCTTACTGTGATGATTTTTCACATATGGAAAAGCGTGAGCCACATATATAAAAATATAAAATAAGATCTCTGTTCCTCCCACTCCCTAATGCTGAATGAGTTATGAACAAATGCAGAGCCTGGGGGACGGGATCATCTGCCAACATCTTTTTAGATCTGTGATTCTAAATCCTCACGTTGTTGAGCATTTCTCTTAAATGATAGCGTGAAATTACTCACTCCAATTGAGAAAACACAAGGTTTTCAGTTTTTATATCATCCTTCATCAAAAGTCGTTTAATATTCTCAAAGAAAATAAGTTGAAGTATCTCTGTTGTTTTGGAACTGTAACTTTCAGTCAGAACTCAAAACCTCCTCTCCAGTCAAAAAGAAAGAAAGAAAGAAAGAAAGAAAGAAAGAAAGAATTTATTGAAAATAAGCTGTAAAACCCATTCTAACTCTGTGACTTTGTGGCAGCATGTTGAGGAAAAAAAAACTAGTAAAATGTAGAATGAAGTCTGCCAAAACCCTTATTTTCCTGTCTGTGAGTAGCACAAAAACAGCTATTATAAGTATTTACTGTGTATCTATGAAATAATTAATATCTATCTACATTCTGAAATACTGGTCAAAAATCCTGCTCTGAATAACAATATATTAAACTTCAAATAGTTTCTTATAAACTCTTATTCTGCCAAAAAAAGGCTAGAAAAATGGCCAGATTGGCCATATATATTGGCCACCGGAACGGGTGGCCAATATATATATTGAGTTATAATACACATTAACAATTAAGTTAATTGATAACAAATTGTGATTGGATGGTAATTTTTCTACAACGAGCTTGGCTGCCTTTGATTAGGCTTTTCTCATGTGACAGAACACTACTACTACTGCTCGCTCCAATCACCCAGTCATAAAGACATTTTGAAATATGGGACAAAACATGATTTTTCATGAAGACAAGACACTAAAAATACGGGACTGTCCCGGGAAAAACGGGACATCTGGTCACCTTATTTAAAGCTCTTTTCTGGTGTCCACACACTGAGAGCTGTAATGTGTGGAAATTAGTAGCATTTATAATTTACCTTATAGGTTGTCTGGCAGTTCATGATTTTCTCACTTATTAAGTCAAAAGATGCAGACTACTTGTAATACGAGTAATATTCTGTAAGGTACAGTGCATTTGTTATACTGTGAACACTTTATCTGAAAAAAAATACCATCATGTTAATGAGTTCTGTAAATTCATAAAATACAGATTAATAAAATAAGATTACCTCATACACGTTAAATTGTGACTGGCCTCTTGACAGTTCTCTATAGCTTGTGCTGAATTCTCCAATGAAATCATGACTGTTTAAACACACACACATATACACAGATTTGTCAGCATGGATAACATTACATTTGTTTCATAATAAGCTTATTTGGCTCTGATAAATGTTGTTGATATTTTAACAGTACTCAGCCTTTTAGCACGCTTAAAAATAAAACAATGAATTATCTTAGATCAAAGCACCCTCCTCATCTCTAAAAATCACTCATTCATTTATGGAAATGAATGTAATGGACTGATCAGGCTTTACAAAGACATATAATACATTTCAACAAAAAAAAAGCACTGCAATTTTCCTTCCACTTCATATTATGTGAGTTTTGCGAGCAACTGCAAAAGCATTGACATAGAATTTTTTCTTCTATGTCTTCTTTAGGGACTCAGAGGAATTGATTTTCTGCATGTGTGGATTCAATGCTGAGCAAGAAACACATACTCACGTTGCCTTATTGAGTTCTGAAGCAAATAAAGTGTGTGTTTTGAGCTTTTGCATCTATATTTGGCATCTTTTCATAGATGTGTTGACCATAAGCATAAATAATAGCATATTATTTGACTGTTTTATTTGTTATTTGACCTTTTTCAGTTTGCAAAAACACCAATACGCATCAAACAAAAAAGTACTTAAAATGCTGGAGGTTTTGAGCATAAGAATATTTCATGCTCATTTACTGTGTCACTGTGAGAAGACTTTAGCTATCATTACATTATAAATTAAAGGATGTGTCAGGTGAATATATTAAGCTTCATGTGACTGTTTACAGATAATTACCTTCCATCCCGATCCCAGTCATACACTTCAACCTTGATCGTTCTGTGGGTGAGAGAGAGAGAGAGAGAGATCCTTTGTGTGATTTGAATTTGAAAAATGAACAACGTCACACACCTTGTATGTAGTTACATATGTTGAGAATGATGAGAAAAGTCTGATCTGTCCATTCTGACAGTTTTCTCTTTTTCACCATAAGCCTATGTTTTTTGTCTGCTAGATGAAATTGTAATTCTGATCACTAATGAAAAATAACAGTAGACCTCTCCTTAACAAGCCACACGATTTAATGCACTATATCATTGTGATGTGTTTTTGTATTATTGTGTATGTATCATTTATGTATAGGCCTAATTAATTCCAGAGCACAAACACTGCATGCACTGAACAACAGTAACAGTGACGCATGCATTAGAAATCATTTCTAATGAACTGTTCAAAAGTAATATAATTTATTAGCCTAAAGCTGTGTTCATGTCATGTTGGAATTACCATATTCATGAGATGACAACGCTGAGATACTACAGAGCTGTTCATGTCATTGGACTTAGCAATGATTTGTTTCCATGGTAATAATCATCGCACCAAAAAAGAATATGTGTACGGCTTTACTGTTGATGACAGAAACATACTTAAAATGCTGCACTAATTAACCTCTTTATTCTCTTTTCAAACCTTGAAGAACAAAGAAAGAACACCAGGTGTCAAATGCTATAATAAAATCACAGGAACCTTCTTCAGATGCTAAAGTGGAAAGTTGAAACTTTCATAAAATTCAGTTTCCTCAAATTTTTTGTTTTGTAATTATAATAACTATAATAATTAGAGTCAATTTTTATAATTACAATATGACGTAAATCATGCTGTATGTGGAGGATATTTATGGTTGACATTCTTAAAGTAGTGATTTGGCATGCAATATGGAATTCAATTAGACGAATTAACGTAGCCCATTAGATTTTAGAATCAGAACTTCCCTGCAATTATACAGTAACTACAATCTATCTAAAATCAGTTTGCTCTTGCTTCCACGACACTTTCTTTTCAGGAAGACAAATTAAAAATATTTCACATACTAGGGTTAGAGGGCCAGATTAGTGTGTTTTGACAGAAAATAATTACAGCTCCTGCTGTCCGTGGTGTGACAGGCGAGTGGCGAGTTTACACAGTTCAAATAGAACAGCTCTGCCAATTACATAGAGCTTTAACGCAACACATGCTAACAACAACCCAATCCCCACAGCATCCCTTAGCACCCATTCTCAGTGTTATCATCAGCGAGACACTCCGTGCTTCTTTATTAGAGCATGTGCGCTGGCTTATCTCGCTTTCCAGACTCCACTGGGCGGCCAGCGCTCTTCCTATCCGTATGTCTGTCTCTCTCTTTCGTTTCCCACGTGTTCAATCAGAGATAAAGCCTAGGCATTGTGTGGGAAAGTGCGTTATGGTACCGATCGATGCTCATCAGTGAGTGCCGCTACCGTGAGGAAGCTTCCCACTTTATCGCCACACAGCAAGAGCCCTGTTTGAGCTACTCATGATGGAGGCTTCTGGGATACAATGTAGCGGTTGGGATTCTCTTCTATGTTGTCTCATGTCTCTTAATATTATTTTTAACTGTAAAATAATTTTTCCTATTCCAAAATGACATGTAGATATTAATTAAGCGTATAGAGTTAGTTCTGGCACGTGAGTCAAGCTTGCATTGGCTGACTCTCAGCTGATCCACATCTACCTATATAGGAATATCATAGCATTCCTATATAAGGTCTATTCAGTATTATTCAGCAGCTTTTTCGCTTGCTCAGGAGTAAATTACCCTCCTCCATCCCCAACTCCTCCTTTCTCCACAGTCAGGACTTGGCTTTCTGATATTCCTCATTGAATCAGACTCCTTTTATCTTGAATAATGTGTTATGCTTAAATATCATTTAGTTATTATTGGTGCTCTCCCTGCTCAATCATGACAGGCTGCATGGATGGGCAGGGAGTTTTTTTTTTTTTTTTTGCCCAGAACAGAACCATACCGCCAAATCAAATTGTAAGTGTCTATCATTTTGATGATAGTGGTCCTGACAGAACTTAAGAAAATCATTCATAGAGTTTTTTTCTTTGTTAACATCTTTTTTACCAATGTAGATAGGTGAGTCACTATACTGTATATTATATTTATTGGTTATGTGCGTGTTCTTATGCATTTCAATATTATGCATAAGATCATTGTCATCTGTACACAAAAACACACAAATGAAAACCTTTCCATTTTAGTACATCGTTGCCGTGCATACATATATGTATATTAATTTGCAGTCCAGCTATGATTGCATCAATACCTTTGACTGCAAACAAAATCTTTGATATTTAATATTTATTACTGGTCTAAAGTAATTTGCTTGATTTTCTGTTTAATTAATTTAAGTGTTAGTGAATTATTGTAAAGTGTTACCCAAATAATGCATTTCTAACAAACCAATCACAGTACAAAACACTCCATACCTGTCATAATCGCCATTGCACAGGGCTCTGACGGGGATTTTAAAGGCTTGCCACACAGGGTTCAGCGTGTTCTTCACCACCTCTGTCTTATGGCAAATGGTAAATCTGTAAAACAACAGGATAATAGTTGAAAATATTTATAGTATTTGTTGTCATCAAATCAAGATGTGCTTGAAATCAAACATTAGCACATACAATTATTTAAATAAAATGTTTTAAAGTCTTTGATAAATGCATTCATTTGACTTATTTGCAATTGGAATTAATTCCTTTCAGTCTGATTCAAAAAACTGTACAGAACATTTGGAACTGACAAGAATGGTTACTTTCTCTATCTCAGAGAAAAAGCTGTGGCATTGCATTTGTTTATCAGTAAATGATTTATAATGACCCTCTTTACAGAGAAAAGGTAATTTATCACAAGTAAAGCCATTCTAAGATGTCATTCCAATCTATAGTGGAATTTTATCATAATCAGAGCCAAACAAATTAAACCCAAACATTCAAAGAATGCTAATATGAATACTAGCAGGAGACTGCATCTCTGCCCATGTAAAAAATATTGTACGTAAATAGTCTGATGAAAGTTGTCTTATTCTTGTATTATTACAGATTTGCAATAACACAGTGTTTTGATTCAGTCAGTATATAAAATCAGTTTGTACACTGTTAAAAAAAAAAGTTTTTTTACAGGTAACTGTCTGTATTTTTTTACAGAATTTTCCCATTTTTTCATTATACGATGAAATACCATTGTTTTACAGATCTTTTCTGTATTTTAAAGTTCCACCAATAAATTTACAGATAATTGCTTGTATTTCGGCATTACATCAATTTTCTTTTTTTTAAACTGAAATTTTCTGTATTTTCACAGAGTAATGCGTAATTTTACATAAAATGATATTTAATATTACAGATTATTCCTGTAAAAATAGGGGATTTGTTTTTTAACCACAAATCATTCAGTCAAATAATTTTTATTACCATTGAAGATCGTTAATCATGTGAGGGTTAAAGTGAGGTTTTTAAGGTATAGTATTTGTACAAATATAGTATTTGTACATACAGTGTACTGTAAATTATGCATTGTTTCTTTTACTACTCTTTTAACCTTGTCTTGCAAATAAATGCTAATTTTAATCATTATTTGGTATTGTTTTCCGTGATGGTAGGTTTAGTCTAGTGTTGTGTGTGTGTGTGTGTGTGTGTATACGCGCGCGCGCAAGATAACGCAAATTCAAATTTGCCGCCAATTTAGCGCCGCCCACGATGATTGGCTGTTCTGCATGACAGCGGAACAGCTAGCGAATGATTTGAATATGAGAAAATAACGCGCTCTTTCTTCAGTGTGAGCCTGTTTCGTCAACCACAACAAATTCTGACGATATTACAGCAAAGATCTTGCCAACCGGCTGAGGTAAGTCTTTCATACAACATATTTTATATAGTGTGGCTGCACATTTGTGTTGTTAAGTGTAACTTAGTTTCGAAGCTAAAATTAGCATTTCTAATTGGTGTTCAGTCACATAACTGGTGTCGAGAGCTAAAGGGCAAAACCCTGAAAACTGCAGCACGCATCTTTCAATTTTCACTTTGTAAGAAAGATCAGTTGACCTCAAAAGACTCAAAACAAGCTTTAGTAAACTTGTTATATCAAAGTCCGTTCGAGAGTATATAAAGTATTTGCTCATCTGGAAGTACTGGTCAGTTTTTCAAACTCTTAAACCCTGCAAAGTGCAAACTCAACACCTTATTGATTAAGAATATGAACGCAACATGGTAAATCGCAAGGCGCTTTTTTCCCCTTTCATATTCTCCTGTACATGTAGCCTATACATAGTAACATATATTTTATTAAGAAGTATAGATATTGGTCCACCATTGTCACGGTCTTAACTTGCAATTAAAAAGCGTTGCGTTCACATTCTGGGCGCATTTGCTCGCCTATGCTTATATTATGCATGTATAAGTGCCTATGTTAATCTTATAAGTAATAATAACTGATATCATATTTGTGTTCTGATGAAAAGTGAAACATACATCTTGAGGCCTGAGGTTGTGAGTAAACTGTCATTAACGTTACATATTGGATCGTTGATTATGAAAATTGCATCTATCCTGGACATTTACACCCCTAGGTAGTAATATGATGCAGCTAAGTCAAAGTAAATAATGTAAATTTACTTTCTAAATTTAGCTAAAATCACATTTAGCAAACATCACTGTTAACCTTTCCTGCTCAGCTTCCAGATCATTGTCTCAGTGGAACATAGGCTGTGATGTGTGAATGTAAATACATAGTATTAAAAAATGTTTTGTTTTGTTTTTAGTTCGTGTGGAAAGACTGTGGAGATCTACAGCATATAAGCATGGCAATTCAGGTGTGGAACAAGTCAACTTTTATTATTATTATTATAAATATTTAAATCTGTAATCAGCATAGACAAGTCTTCTCATGCCATATGATAATACAACAAATTCTGTATTTTCTTTTCATGCAGCTGTTTTTTCTTTCTTTTTTCTTTCCATTTATAACCAAAATCAGTGTAAAACAGCTGCTTGTTTTCATGTTTGTGAATTTAATTGTATGAGGGGAAGCACTTTTAAAGAAATCTACATTATGTAATTATGTAAAATCATTGTCATTTTAAGCAGAATCAAAAGTATATAGTTAAACCGCAGTGCTTTGTTTCATTAACTCGAAGCATATGGATTAACTTTATGCTTTCTTGCGATTAACCTGAAAGTTGGTTGTTTTTCTATGTAATTTGACATACATTATCTGTTTTTCCATAGTTTAAAAACAATTATCAACAGTAATATACTGTAATTTAATGAATTTTGACTGTAAAGTCTTTTCTGTATTTTTACAGTTTTTGCTTGTAATTTTGTGAAATGGTTATTTTCTGTAATTTAACGGAATATCTCTGGCAACTCTGCTGCCAGTCTTTTTACCGTTTTTTACAGGTTTTTTTTTTTTACAGTGTAGCATGAGAAGAATACCATTGAAAAGAATATCATTGCATAAATTTACATCACATACATTTACTTGAGTGTCATATTTCATAGAAAGTGTAATATTTAAACAAGAATGTTTGCTTGTTTTTTTGTAACAATTCATTAATAAAATTGTGTGCTAAAATGTGTAAATAGATTGACAACCATAGTCTGAAGACATAATCCAATGTGAGTTTAAAACAAATGTAAGTGGAATTGGTTTTATGTTTTAACACACAAAAAAAATAGCTGAATATCATGTTTGCCTAAGCTGAAATCACACTTTACTTGGCAGACTTCACTGTGGAGCTACGCAGAACTAATCTCTGTACAAAAATATTGAAAACTGTCCAAAAAAGTGATTATTGTTGGAAATTTGTATTGGTTTTATTGCTAAGCATCAACAGGACTGTTTCAGAAACTGAGCAATTGTATGACATATTTGGTTTGACTTTCTGACGCTGGCCCTTGAGCTATACCTCTCTCAAATCACCACAGGATTTACTTTAGAAAACAGATTCTGTTCTCTAAAGGACAGAGACATGAATGGATTGCTCAGTTATGGGCTCAGTACACAGCTCAATATTGGCCTTTTTCCTATTTGCTCTCTTACACACACACACATACTGTTTACCTCATGTCCTCATGGTTTAGGTGGGTGAAGGCTCTTTTTGAAGTGTGTATGTGTGTAAGTTTTAGTGTTGCTGAAAGAAATGATCTTAAAAATATTATGCTTTGCTCTGAGGTGGTCTCAGGTCGGTACAAATATATGCCAAGTAATGATCCATCTCAGCCTTCTAGTATTCAAACACCAACAGCAGCTTTTTGTAAAAAAAAAAAAAAAAAAATCGCAATTCCATTTTAAAATCTTTATCTATAGCCTCATACACACACAAACGGTTATGTCTTTCCTCCTCTTCTCAGAGTTGGGAATAGTAAGCACACTGTACTCCCAATAAATTAAGACAACATTAGCTTCTAGTGAGCAGCCTTCCTGTTTACTGACTAAGCAGCACCATTACTGAAATGGAACCTCTTGAGTAACTCTTGAAACACTCACTCACTCACTCACTCACTCAGAAAAAGCTCTGAGACATTTAGTCATACAGGTTTGGAACGTCATGATAGAATTTTTCTTTTTTAGGTGAACTATCCCTTTAAGTACATGGAAGATTTGACTCATAATTGATTCCAAAAGAATACAACATGATTGAGAGTATGGAGAAGATGTGCCTCATAAGATGTGTGTGCGTGTGTGTGTGTGTGTGTGTGTGTGTGTGTGTGTGTGACTGTTGTTGTACCAGATGATGGTGATTCATGATCCTACATATTATTATAAAGAAACAAATGGAAACATTAGCTAATTTAGTGGAAATTGCACAAAAGAAATTGCACAAATTTAAAATATCAAATCAAATATAATAAATCAAGTATTTGATGTAAATGTATGCACTTCTCATTCAATCAATCCTCTTTAATAACTGAATAATACTATATTATAACTGAAAAATGACAAACAAATAACATTATATATATATATATATATATATATATGCACACAGAATAGTTGTACTTTAGATAAATTTGATTGTTATTTGATACATACACAATTATTGTGTACTGTGTATAGAACTGTAGCTTAAATAAATACATAAATATTTATATTTCTATACATTTCTTAAAGCTGAATAACCCCTTTTTCTCTGAGTGAAGGAATCTGGAATTATTGAGAAACAGAATCAACTAGATAAGGGGTGATTGTTCCTTCCCAAAAGAACCCCTGCTGATCCAGGTGCAAAGGACTATGGGTATTAACTTAAAGGAATTCAATGGAAAGCCATTTCCCCAACACAGCGGCTTGAGATAAGATTGATACTGTGACTAGTGTGTGTAACAGGCAAGAATTTGTGTGTCTATATTACTCACGTTCCATCTTCATTGCTGCGATAAAACACTAAGAAGGGGTCCGATTTGCCAAAGAAGTCCTTTTTGTCCAGTTTGTTGCCACAAAATTGCATCATCACAGACTCCTGCAGGGCGAGAATGTTTTAGAAAAGCAGGTTATGAGGGCATCGGGAGTGTACGTGTGGATTTAGAGCACTTGGGACAACAATATCAGTATAAATGAGCTGAGTATTTGGCCATTCAGAGTTTCTAGACAGCTAACATTATGCACATGCTAAACAGCTTGGCATGTTACATTTGCTTGACTACTGTACCCAGATGGCAAGGCTAAAAGGCCTAATCAGAAATCCATTTGACAAGCGTTTATGTAGAAACACATTCACTGTCTGTGTGAGATGCAATGCTTCAGCAGGGAATGGGATAAGGTCTATTGATCCCTGTTGTGAAAGACAAATGTAACAATTACCATAGCAATGCGGAGGTCTTTCTGCATTTATGTGTGTGTGAGCACAGCTGAAGTTCTTGGCACATCACGCATGCTATTACTGAATCCTGTGTTTTACAACTAAAATAAAGAGGCTACTTTGAATAGACTTTAACAGACATGCTGGGAAGCCAAATGAGATTAGCTCCTAGCAAGCTGCCTTTCTTTCTCCTGACTATATAGGCAGCAATCTATGAAATGTAATTTCATAGTAACTGATCTGAAACAGCTTTCTGAAGCTCACAAATAGCGCTCATCACGTGAAGTGCACAACTTCAGACTTGGACAGAACTGATTTCAGATGTTAGATTTTAGCATGTTGCTAAGCTAAAAACTGGACTGCACACAAAATCTCATTAGCAAAACTAAAAATGACAACACTTCAGTATAGGGACTAATCCTCACTATTAATTAGTTGCTTATTAGCATGCCAATTATTAACATATTGGCTGTTTATTAGTGCTTATAAAGCACATATTGTGCGTGACCATATTCTACATCCCTAATCCTACCCAATACCTAAACCTAAACTACCTTACTAACTTTTAATAAGCAACAAATTAAGAGTTTATTGAGGCAAAAGTTGTGGTTAATGGTTCGTGTAACACTTTATTTTAAGGTGTCATAATACAGAGTAATAATCTAATTAAGTACTTAGTAGTAGCCGTTGTACTTACATGAAACAAAATGTACTTACCATGTAAGTTATGCAACAGATGGTAATTACAGTTTGTAATTATGCAGATGTAATAGGCAGCTACTGTTACACATATGTAACAGGCCGAGTCTGTTACGCAGCTACTAGTACACTTAAGTACAATCTTGATACACTTTAAGTAGTTTATGCCTGTGTAATATTCTGTAATTGTAATGTAATTAGAAAGGTATTACATGTATTTAAGCTGTGTACTGGTGGGTTAAACTAAGGTGCAGCTGAATAAGGTCTACAGTATAGATACACATGAAGTACACTTAAGTACAATCTTGATACACTTTATTTTAAGTAGCTTATGCCTGTGTAATATTCTGTAATTGTAATGTAATTAGAAATGTATTACATGTATTTTAGCTGTGTACTGGTGGGTTAAATCAAACTAAGGTGCAGCTGGATATGGTGTACAGTATAAATACACATGAAGTACACTTAAGTACAATCTTGATACACTTTATTTTAAGTAGCTTATGCCTGTGTAATGTTCTGTAATTTTAATGTAATTAGAAAGGTATTACATGTATTTAAGCTGTGTACTGGTGGGTTAAACTAAGGTGCAGCTGAATAAGGTGTACAGTATAGATACACATGAAGTGCACTTAAGTACAATCTTGATACACTTTATTTTAAGTAGCTTATGCCTGTGTAATATTCTGTAATTGTAATGTAATTAGAAATGTATTACATGTATTTTAGCTGTGTACTGGTGGGTTAAATCAAACTAAGGTGCAGCTGGATATGGTGTACAGTATAAATACACATGAAGTACACTTAAGTACAATCTTGATACATTTTATTTTAAGTAGCTTATGCCTGTGTAATGTTCTGTAATTTTAATGTAATTAGAAAGGTATTATATGTATTCAAGCTGTGTACTGGTGGGTTAAACTAAGGTGCAGCTGAATAAGGTGTACAGTATAGATACATAGAGTGCATAAGTGATACAGTATGATACACTTTATTTTAAGTAGTTTATTCCTGTGCAATATTATGTAATTGTAATGTAATTACAAATGTATTACGTGTATTTAAGCTGTGTACTGGTGGGTTAAATCAAACTAAGGTGCAGCTGGATAAGGTGTACAGTATTGATACACATGAAGTACACTTAAGTACAATCTTGATACACTTTATTTTAAGTAGCTTATTCCTGTATAATATTATGTAATTGTAATGTAATTAGAAAGGTATTACATGTATTTAAACTGTGTACTGGTGGGTTAAATCAAACTAAGGTGCAACTGGATAAGGTGTACAGTACTGATACACATGAAGTACACTTAAGTACAATCTTGATACACTTTATTTTAAGTAGCTTATGTCTGTGTACTTACAATTATAATTACGTTGTATAAAGTCTGCAACACATATGTAACAATCTTTTGGTTACATAAGTAGCTGTGTAACAGACTCGGCCTGTTACATATGTGTAACAGTAGCTGCCTATTACATATACATAATTACTAACTGTAAGTACAGGCTTTTCCATAACTTAGTTACATGTACATTTTGTTTCATGTAAGTACAACGGCTACTACTAAGTACTTAACTAGGTAATTACTCTGTATTATGGACACCTTAAAATAAAGTGTTACCATGGTTTGTTAATAGCGAGAATTGGACCTAAAAATAAAGTGTGACCCTCAAAATCATAAAATCACTGATGCAAGTGCACAGAAAACTCACCTTATAATTGATTTTACTAGCCTGCTATTAGCATGTTGCTAAGCTAACAACTCAATGCTTTACTACACACAAAATTTAATTACCAAAAACCAAAATCAGTGCATGAAGCACTTGAGAGAATAGGCTCTTAATTGATTTCATTAAAGTTTTGACTTTAGCATGTTACTAAGCTAACAATGTGATGCCCTACTACACAGATTTCATCTGAAAAAAATCTAAATTACAAAATCAATGATGGAACTGCACAAGAGACTTGGCCCATGATTGATTTTAACACAGTTTGGCGTTAGCATGTTGTTAAGTTAACAATGTCACTCTACACACACACACACACACACACACATACAAAACTACAAGAAAATCAACAGCACACATAAATATTGGGTATTGTGTTTGATTATTTTTATCTTTGTTTATACGTCTGTATTAAAGACGTACAAGTCTAAATGTTGTCTACAACTGGCAGTGAGTGATATTGGCAAAGCTTGGCTGGGCATAAGCAAGCATGGGGCACAAATAAGACCTAAATTCACATGATCAATATTAGCTCTTACCCTGCAGTTGCTAAGCTCCTCGGCCTTCACAATAATTGTCCCACATTTCTTCCCTGGAATCCCCCTGTGAATTACAAAATGAGAGTATTCAGGTCATAAATGTGTCTCTTAGACAATAATATTGTACAGAACTGACATGACACATCATGAAACATTTTATTTTTTTACATCAAAAGGTTAAAATATAGCAAGCTTCGTAAGAAAGATCTATTTAATGTGAAAATAAAACAAAGAAAATCTCTTCTTCCGTAGAGTCACAATGTTTCCCAGCAGTATGCTGGTGCTCGTGTAGATCAGGCTCTCTGATGGATTCTTCTGCTGTTGGTAATATAATGAACTGACTCTTGCACAGAGAGTTCGGTGGATGAAGTCTTGATTAAGGTTTATGAACGCTCTCTCATGTGTACAGAGTTTAAGTGAATGTAATTGGACTGGGGCTATGCCATTGTGCTCTGGGTGGAACCGATCTGTCATACAGCAAACAGCGAAGTGAACATTGCTTTAGTTACTTTATTAGAACTGGGCCCGATCTATGAGCCTGTCAAGGCCAAAAATGGACAAAATAAGCACTATTAATAGAGTCCATAGACCCTATATATATATATATATATATATGCTTTCTAAAAAAAAAGTATCAACTGTTTTCAAATGTAACAATAAGATATTTACTTGAGCACCAAATCAGCTAATTTACTTAATATCTTTATAGAATCATTTCATATCTTCCTTAGAATATGTAATTGATGTAAACAAGTTTTCATATGTGCTCTATCATCACCAGTATATCACAAAACACTGTAAGAGCGAGGGTCAGCACAAGATTACTCCATTAAAATTGTATTAGTTTATTAGTTTGCTGTTATTATAGATCAGTTGAAGGGTAACAGAAACTTTCGGAGTGACGAGAACATTTTAAAAAGGCAATCATGATGCAGCAAATACGCAAGCTGCTTTGTACATCATAAGGGGTAAGACAGCTGCTAGACAGAAATACAGGTTTTTGCTGTACAGAACTATGAAACATTACAGCGCGCATAAGTTGACCCAACAAATGGAAGACATGAATTGTGAGAAACCCTGTAGTCACCATGACAACCCCAACCTGTGCAACTGAGGGACCCAGCAGAGATATCAAATAAATAGGACTAAGATGCCATCTCATACATATTTCAGGGGATTCATTTAGATTTTTTGTATTTCAAGAGGAACATTATATTGAAATTGGTCATGTAGAATAAATAGATGTAAGAGCATCTTATACAATTCTGCACTGACTACGAATTCAGCTGCAGATTAACTGATGCAGCTTATTTGAGTAAGTTTATTATATAAGCTATTTGAGCAGGTTTTTTTTTTTTGTTGCTTTGTTAACCCTATAAAACAGTAATTATAAACAGTAAAATAAGCATATGACTACAAAATAAGAATAAGATATAAAACATTTAAATAATAATTACTTATATAAATATATTTTTTTGTAATTAATAAATAACCCTCATCCTAACACACAAAGTTACTTTTCAAAGAAAGAAAGAAATAATTTGGCTTAACTTCCGGGGGTGCGGCTCAGCTGCTGACCCTGTACCGCACCAGCATTCGTTTGTGTTGTTTGGTTATTTATTTATTTTTATTTTTACGTTTAAGAGTTTGTTCTGGGTTGGAACCCGAGTAAAACTCGAAATCGTTCTTGTTTGTTAATCGTTTGAAATGGAGATTCTTCAGCTAGCATTGCTTCTGTGCCTGGCAGTCAGCCTGATAAACTGCGTGCAGCTGATGGAAGCAAGAGGCTTATATATACGAGGGAGGATCTGATGTCCATGGTGTATGGTGGCCCTGTTGAGGATAAACAATTTCAAGCAGCAATCGATGATATAAGACAAGGACCTCGTTCCCATGGATCAGTTAAGAATAAATCTAAGAAAAGAGGATCCAGAGGAGGTGTGAGACAGCGCGTCAAACTCCGAGGAAACAAACCTCCACTGCCGGTAATCACATTGACTAATGTCCGCTCAATTAACAACAAGTTGGATGAACTGGCAGCAAAAATGGAATTTGACTGTGATTTTAGAATGAGTAATCTTCTTTGCCTAACAGAAACTTGGCTAAAAAATCAGCCAAATCCTACGCTAAACGGATATACTACCATTAGATCCGACAGAGATGAGGAAAAGTCACGCAAGTCGGTTGGAGGTGGTTCATGCATCTTTGTTGACAATAAACGGGCAAAGGACTTTTGCATCAGGGAGAAGATTTGTACCCCGGACTATGAAATTTTAACTGTGTCTTTTAGACCCTTTTACTTGCCGAGAGAATTCGGCCAAATAACTATTATACTGACTTACGTTCCTGGTCCGAACATGGAAATAGCTGCTGAAAGATTAGCAGAGAGCTATAATTTTGCTCTCTCTCGGTCTACCAAGCAGCCGGTTTTTATTTTAGGAGATTTTAACACGTGTAGTTTGTCTGATTATTTACCCTCTTTGCAGCAATATGTAACTTGCCCAACTCGATCAACTCGCACCTTGGACTGTTGCTATGGAAATGTTAACAACGCATATAAAACCTTGTGTCGACCATAATGTTATACATCTGCTGCCTAAATATAGAAGTAAACTTAAGCAGCAAGCTGTGGTCACTAAGGACATTCAGGTATGGACGAATAATTCTGTAGAGCAGCTCCAAGACTGTTTTGATGACACGGATTGGGACTTGTTTTTTTAATACTGGGAAGGATATGAATGAAATAACAGACACAATTTCAGTTTATATACAGTTTTGTGAGAAAAACGTGATTGGGACCAAAACTGTCAGAATTTTTCCTAATAATAAGACATGGGTTTCTAAAGACTTGAAAAGGTGTCTGAATGATAAAAAGAGAGCTTTTTGTAGTGGTGATCTTATTACTTTTAGAGAGTGTAAAAGAGTTGTAAGGGGTAAATTGAGGGAAGCTAAATTACATTATAAGAATAAGATTGAGGAAAATTTTACAACAGGCAATGTTCGGCAAGCGTGGGATGGTCTGAATATTATGATGGGTAGGAATGATAAAAGGCATAGTGATCCACCAATTACTATACCTATTAATGATATGAATAAATTTTGTAACAGATTTGATACTGAGGTTAGCAGTCTTAACTGCAATAGTATTTGTCAGACCATCCCATATTGCTCACCTATTAATTTGACGGAGTTAGATGTGGTTGCTTCTATTGCTAAGATAAAACCTGGTAAAGCTGGGGGGCCTGATGATATTAGTGGTAAAGTGTTAAAGAGCTGCTGTCACCAGTTGAAAAGTGTATTGACAAGGCTATTCCAGGCTTTGTTGCAAGCTGGAACTGTACCTTCCTTATGGAAAGAAACTGTGATAATCCCAGTACCAAAGGGGCCTTCAGTTTATACTGTGAATGATTTTCGCCCTATAGCTTTAACTTCTGTGTTATGTAAAACTATGGAAAGGATTCTTGCCAAACATCTAATGTCATCTGTTGGTTCAAGTATTGATCCTTTGCAGTTTGCATATAGACAAAATAGGGGTACTGATGATGCTGTGTTAACTATGATGAATTTTGTAACTTGTCATTTACAAAATTCAAATTCATACGCTAGAATTTTATTTTTAGATTTTACATCAGCATTTAACACAATGAGGGTTGATTAACCTAAATAAGCTGATGAAATACACAATTACTGTAACTGTTTGTTAATAGCAAGAATTTGACCTTAAAATAGAGTGTGACCAAAAACATTTCTGATTTGGTGCATTACTAGCAGAGCTGTGAAGGTTCAAAAGACAAAAACGGTCGGGAAACACTGATTTCCAACAACTCCTCGCTCCTATACAGTAAATATTTAAACATTCCCTGAGGTTCTTTGACCACTTCTTGGTCTCTTAGCAACAGAGATGTGTGATAAACTATGTGACAAATAACATTTTTCTAATATTAAGTTTTCAAGTCTCATCCAAGAACATCCAGGATGCTTCAGAATAGACTTTTCTGTATCAAACACATGAAGAAATGCTTCCATTCTACCTTTTTTTGACATTTAGTCCCTCCTGTAAGGCCCAATCAAGATGCATGCATTTGCAATCAGCATCTTGAGTGCGCAAGGTAATTAAGTACTGGTGACACAGCAGTGGAATGGCTGTTTTTTTTCTGTCTGCGCGTGTGCAATTATCTCCCCTCGGTCGACAGAGACCTGAATGAAATAACAAGTATAATTAAAAGCAAACCGTAAAGTGCCACTTCTTTTTCTTAGTGTTTTTTTATAGAAACGCATTTAAGAAATGAACCTTACTTCATATTCTCAGAAAGAAACCATATGATAGTCAAACGGTCATTATTCTCAGTGCTTTATCTCATTACTCAAACTATGATTCTCTCCAGAGCGTCTTGGCACCATCGCCGTGTGCCACACACATTTGTGTCACGTTCGTCTGTCCACACTGAAAACAAAATCACAGCCAATCAGACCATATTTGATGTTTAGAGCGCAACAGTGACCACCTACTTTGTGTGCAAATTTGGATTTGGAAGTATGTTTTGCATTCAATTTCTTCAAAATATACAATGCTAAGCCATGAATCAAACCAGCTCTAAGAGGAATTACAACATCTGAAACGTATTTTCTCAGCACATAACATACAATACAGTTTTATCCTTATCTGTAAATGATAGAAAGTATTTCCATTTTGGAAAAAGGCTTGTCCTGACAGCAAGTGAGCATTCGTTAGACTTCACAGACTTCATTGAAAAAGCGACTGCACATGCATCAAACAGATGGAGCGCAATGGAATGAGATCAGAATAATTTCAACTAAAATATGTTTTACTAAAAAAAAAACTGCATCCAAAAGTGGAAGAACTTCAAATCACTACCCCTTTACAACAATAGCATAAGCTTGAGTGTGTTGCAGCTGTTTGCGGCGGTAATAATACAATGCCAAGTGTAACACTGCAAATGAAGCTAAGTGAGTCTAAATATCATGACACTCTGTAACATGTTATGTTTGTATTGATATCAAAATTTGCATGGAAAGCCACCTAACATATTGCCTTTCTAGTGGAAAGCGTTCACAGTGAGTTGTTGGGTGGCATGGTCCATTGGGCTTTAATGAGTGCACTTCAGCACGGGTGCTGAGAAAAGAGCACTTGAATTCAGCGGTGGAGAGATCTCATAATGACACAGAAGTCATTTTATGGTGCATTTTCAGCTTCATCCATTCTAACTGATCCGTCTGTAGTTTTCTCATTCTGAGATGCTTCGTCTTGGGGTACTGATCACTCTGACAGTGCAATCTCATGCAATACAAGCAATATCGATATAAGAGATATCACTTATATTTTTTGTATCACGCCAGATTGCACTGTCAGACATGCATGTATTGCTCTCAGCAAACACTTGCCTGCCACACACAGGTACATACAGAAGCGCAAATGTGTTATACTCTTTTAGATTGATCTCCAAAGTCATTCAACAGACTATTCAAACAGACATTAGGAACAGAATAGTGCATCTCACAAGACACAAACCCAAGCACGTCACTAACCGCACTCGAAATAGCAACATTTTTTCCCTTCATGCAGCGTCTCCCAAACGCGATTGGCGGGGTGATTGAACTGTGTAATTAGCTGTAATTAACAGTCATTAGGGTTGTTAAAGGTCCCCCCTGTCAGGCCTCAGGCGCAGGTGTGGGGTTTCACCATGATTTATCGCCTCCAATACAGCTTTTGTAACCCCTGCCATTATAGTACAGCTATCCATCTATAAGCTAAGTTTGCTGAGGTACAGTAAGTATCACTGTTACTATTGCTATTACAAAACCCTAACTGTAAAAGTGAGGTCAAATTAGCAAAATTTTTGCTAAATTTCACGGCTAAAAAAGTCCTTTTTTTTTTCTATTGTCAATAGTTTAGCTATGTATGAAGCACAGCTCACGCAGAAGTCACTTTCAAACCAAGCAGCTTTTTGTAGGATAACGTGTAAACTTGAACACTAAAATGTGAAATCTGAAAGGGGAAAGATGGATACTAGCAGAAATTCACAGAATAACGGTAAATGTAAACACCCAATGATTCTACCGAAACATATAATACCTCGAAATGTGTGGTTTGAGAAGGTGAGTAAATGTTAACAGAATTTTAATTTTTGGGTGAACAATATCATTTAATCTAATATACATTTTGACAAAAATCTGTTAAATTATGTAAAAAAGTATAATAATAATAATGTAATTTATAATATAATTAATAATTGAATAGCACATTCAATCAATCAATCAATCAATCAATCAATCAGTCAATCAATCAATGTTCATTAAAAATAACTAATATTAATTTAAATTAATTCAACTATCCATTCTCCAAACCAAATTGCCCTTTGTATGGCTGCAGGGATATTAATAAATTAATATTAATTAAAATATTTAATAATATAAACTAAAGTTTTGGTTATTTTTATTTTTTATAATACTTTTTTGTACATTTTTATGTCTACGGTAACGTCTACACAAACGTTATACATCATGTTCTCTAAATGGACAGTTTTGCTATTTATATTCCTCTCTGGTTTCTACACCTGTCTGGCTTCAACAGGTGGTCAGCGTATATCATTACTTGCAAATACATCCAAAGCTACAAGTACTTCAAACAGCAGGGTTGTACATCACGTTGTTCTTCATTTTCTTGAACAGAAGCAGTGGTCTGTCTTTAGCTGGATGTAATGAGCATACTGGCGTTCGGCTCTGCTTAGCTAATGGAGCAACAGTGCAGGGACCCCCAGACGCAGTGAGACACTGAACTCCCACTGGCAATCTAATGAGCCTTCTTTGATAAACGAAGCACAGAGAAATGTATGTGAGGCAGGCCTTTACCTCCCTTCATGAGAAAGCACTGAGGTACAATAATGTAGACTCAAAAAGGAACCTAAGAAAAATCAGGTGCTGAGTGACAATACGACCTCGATGGGAAGGACACAGGAAGCTCAAAGGTTTGTTTGTGCCGATGAGGTGGAATAAAGACTTTAATGAGCAGAGTCAGACTAAAGAGCAGCAATAGCGAGCAGCAGCTCATTAGTCGATGTGAACTTTATACCCTCAACTAAACACACAAACTTCTTACAGTGTCACAGTTTGCTCAGCTAAAATCCCCTGATGATTTCCCAGCATTCCTTTCATCATATACATTCTGCAAAGGAACATTTGCACTGTTTTCTTGCAATGTACAAAGCATGGCAACATTATTTCTTTCACAAAATAACCAACTGGACTTTAACCAGTCAGATTTCAGAAGTGGACATTCAACTGAGTCTGCGCTACTGTCAGCCACTGAAGCCTTGCAGACTGCAAAAGCCGATTCCAAATCATCAGTTCTCATTCTGCTGGATCTTTTTACACTGTCTAAAAAGATTTGACACTGTGAATCATCAGATCCTCCTGTCCACCCTCTCATCACTGGGTATCACTTTGCTGGTTTGAATCATATCTAGCAGGTAGGTCTTTCAGGGGAGGTATCCAAAGCACATCAACTGGTCACTGGGGTTCCTCAGGGATCAGTTTTTGGACCCCCCCTCTTCTCCCTATACACTACATCACTGAGACCCATCATACAGGCACATGACTTCTCCTACCATTGCTATGCTGATGACACACAGCTCTATCTTTCATTTCAACCAGATGATCCAACGGTAGCTGCACAGATCTCAGGCTGCCTGGCGGGTATCTCGGCATGGATGAAGGAACTTCACCTACAACTCAACCTGACAAAGACTAAGGTTTTTGTCTTTCCTGCCACTCCAAATCACCATCCAGCTAGGTTCATCAACAATTACCTCATCAAGTTCGGTCAGAAATTTTGGTGTAATCTTTGATGACCAGCTGACTTTCAAAGACCACATGGCAAAAACTGCTCAATCCTGCAGGTTTGCATTACACAACATTAGAAAAATCAGGCCCTTCCTAATGGAGCATGCTGCACAATTTCTTGTCCAGGCACTTGTCATTTCTAGGCTGGAGTCGCTGGACTATTGCAATGCTCTTCTGGCTGGACTTCCATGATGTGCAATCAAACCTCTACAAATGATTCAGAATGCAGCAGCAAAACCACGTCACACCTCTCTTTATTTCCCTGCACTGGCTACCCGTTGCGGCTTGCATCAAGTTCGCATCCACTCATGCTTATATTTCTACTGTACATCACCTCCAGAAGCCTGAGATCTAAAAGTGAGCACTGCCTCGTGGTACCACCACAGAGAAGCACAAAATCACTTTCCAGAACATTTTCTTTCACCGTTCCTGGCTGGTGGAATGATCTTCCCATCCCCATCCGGAATGCTGAATTTTCAAGCGACAGCTGAAAACTCATCTCTTTCATCAACATTTGACTCCAATTAATAATAAAAATAACCTTTGCTTTCTCTGTCCTTAATTCCCCCATCTAGCTTGTACTAATCTGAACAATGTCTGAAACTTTGTATTACAAGCACTTCCTGTGTTTATTTGCCTCTTTATGATGAATCGCTAGTTGTATTCCTCAATTGTTAAGTCGCTTTGGATACAAGTATCTGCTAAATGATTAAATGTACATGTAAATTTGAACTGTATTTTAATGTACACAACACACTACAAATGTTTTGAATTTTAAACTTAAACTGCATCAAATATGAAAATGGTTTCAGATTAGCTGAGAATGGCAGTTTCTCAAAAAATAAATAAATAAAAAAACACTTGTCTGGTTATTTATTCTGGAAGAAAAAAAGGTTAAGACAGGCAGTCAAAAACAAAACAAACACATCCAAACAGTGTGAGAATTAAAACATGAAATAAAATATTTAGAAACATTTACAAGATTAATTTTCATTAATCAGTTCTTGAACAACACATGTTCAAAACACATGCTTAATGACAAAAGAAAACGTTCAACTAACATATAAAGTGCTGTTACCTATTTATTAAAATTCCTTATAATTTGCTACCAGACTGGCAGACCATTGACAAAGTTGTTGGATGATAAATGAGAATGGGATTTACACCTGGTCTTTTCACGATCGGATAGCTATCTGATCAGACAAAACGCATGAAGAGATCAGGTGTAAACAGCCCCAAAATGTGCAGAGGGGTGTGTCCCCAGAACTGGAGTTGAGAACCAATGATCTACCACACTGGAAGGATGTGAGCTTTATGAATGGAGAAAAGAAGCCAAATAGAGCAGTTCTTACCCAAGAGCCTTCTCCATACGACCACCTAATGATCCCACCACCTCTCCCAATGTACAACAGGCCTGGCCAAGGAAATCCTGCAATGACAGAACATTAAAGGGGACTGGGTGGCATTTTTCAACATGGCAAGAAGAAAGGTCAGTATTTCAAGTTGTCTATTTATAGTATATCTGAGATTTCTTCAACTTTATCTGTAATCACTGGGTAAGAGCAAAGATAAGCTTTGATTTATAAACTATAGTACACACTATGGACAAAATTATGTGGTTACAAAAAACCCCACAGCTCTGTGTGCTTGTTTAGCTTTTAATTTCAAAATCATAGGCATTTGTAATGAGTTGGCCCTCCCTAACTGGAAAAGCTTTCCAGTGGGTGTTGGAACATGACTTGCGGGGATTTGGTCCATGGTGATGGGGTCTGGCTCAGTCAGTGTTCATCCCTAAGGTCGTCGGTGGAGCTCAAGTTTGGGATTGGTGCAAGCTAGTTAAAGTTCTTTCACAGCAGACTAAATCTTCTCTTTATGGACCTTGCCCACCAAGGCACTGCTATGCTGAAGCAGAAAATAGCCCTCCCAGACCATTGCCATATAGTTGGAAGCACATAATTGTCTAGAATGTCATGGTATGTTGTAGCATTAAGATTTATCTTCGCAAGAATTAAGTGGCCTTGCCAAACCCATTAAAGCAATTGTATGTTGTTTTGTGTATTTTTGACTTTGGAGGCTTCTTCTGAGTGGAATTAACTGTCATAAATATACTAGATCTCTGTGGTAATTACTGTCAATAGCCATCAGAATGTACCATCAGGACTATTTTAAAACTAATATTTTAAGTTTAAAAATGGACATACAATTGCTTTAAAGGAATTGAAATATATCCTGGCTAATCATTTTAATATAATAAATGGGAATGACGACTATGGCTGCCAAGCTTCAAAAAGCTGCCAAGGACTATGAAAGCAATAATATAATAAAAAATCACATTATTTTAAAGGCTGAAACTGTTCAAACACCATGTGGAAAAGTTGTCACCCCTCTGATAATTGATCTGAAGTGAAGCACAATGTTTTGCTAAGAAAAGCCAAAAGAATTTAAATGATTTTCCTGGCAGAGCTGTAAAGTTCCACCCCACTGACCTTAGCAACAGCAGTTTTTATAAGGGTAGGTGATACTGTTTGTGTAATGTAGTCGGTATGCTAAAAATGATAGATCTTCATTTACCTTATTCTGTATTAATAAAAATGTGCATCAGTGGAAAGTGCAGTGGAGCGAGAATGATCAAAGGAAACAGGAGAAAACTAAAACATTCAGAGACATCCAACTGTTTTGCCCTAGTGTGTGTGTTTGTATTTTTCAAAGAAATAATTTCAGTGTAATAATGGGGGACTTTTTTTTCAAAATAATAAACAAATAGGTATGGTAGGACAGGTAATGCAAATTGTATGCTTATCTATAAATGTGCAAATACACATTTAATGTAATTTAATTTAATTTAATTTTCTGCTGACTGAAAAGTTTTATATATTGAGAAGAGAAGGGGGCCAGTCACTGAACCCTGAGGCACCCCAAGGATTACTTCATGTAATTCTGAGTCTTCCCCTTCAGCAAACCTTGAAGAATCGCCCCATGACTCAAGCCAAATAAGTGCACTTCCTGTGATGCCAGGTTGATAGGGTGGACAAAAGAATTTAATCATTTTAAGGGAAACAGGTCTAGCTAGATGATTTACTTTTAATAATAAATAAATAAATAAATATTTAGTCAAATATTTATTGGGCTAATCCCAGCCTCAATGGTGTGAAAAAGTATTGTGTCATGTTTGACACTACTGTTTCATTAGTTCTCACATGTCTTGTAACCAAATGCGACACAATAATTTTGGATATGAGAATGCAAATGAGATTTGAGTGATATGGCATAGGTGAAAAATTTCAGTGTGTTCCTCACAAAAGTTACCATGTGACTTCAGAATGCTTTGAATACAGTGAATGAGTTTAATATTTTTATGATCTTTTTTTTACCAGCTTGCAATCTATATTCTTTTGTTGTATGGAAAAGTGCAGCGTAATTGTTGTGTTTCTTGGATAAATAAAAAAATATATATTTTTGGGGTGAACTTTTTTTTTTCTCCAATGTGACTGTCAGTAATTTAGACACTAGTTTTTGCTCTCTGAGTTCGTCCTCAGTAATTTATGAGATGCTTCATTTTCACTGACAGACATTCCCATGAGCACTTGTTCTACCGCTTCTCTAATTACTGTTGGCGACTAAACTCTCAATTTGTATTAATAAAGATTAATATGAATGATCTATCTTTATTATTGTCTTTAACTCTTTGAAGACTTCATTCTCTTCCTCTTTCTTTCTCCATCTATCTCTCACTGTTTCTTTCTCTGTCTCTGCATGCGTCCCTGCTGCCTCTTCTCTTAATTTTCACCTGAGAACGTAGTTGCTCTTTGCCTTTCAACACATCCTATAATGGTTTTATGCAGAATTCCCTTTGGGAGTGGACAAGCAGTGTTTGTCTTTCCAAGTCAGTGGGGAAGAGAGTAATATTGATTTCTGGGTGACTGAGGGAGGGAGTAAAGCACCAGGAGGCACTGTGTCTGATTTGTTAGATAATTTCGAGGTGGTAATTTTCAGGGATGCTCACTGGAGTCACTGAGGGTGTTTCCAATTACTCTTGTGCATGATGTGTGGAGAGATCAGTTTATCTGTCTCTTTACAGCTAGTGTGTCCACATGATCACAGCAGGATACAATAGCAGTACAAATGCTTGCGAGTGCTGCTTGGGATATGGCAGATTTACAGTGAAGTGTATGAATGAATGAATGAATGAATGAATGACGCATTTATATAGTGCTTTATTGTGTATTGGTGTACATCCAAAGCGCTTTACAATCATGTGGGGTTCTCTCCTCAACCACCACCAGCTGGTTTAGATCAATGGTGTTGCTGGCGGGTGGTTTAGTACATGTCATGATGTGTTTCATTAAACAGTTCCACTTTGCCACATTGATGGATGACCACAGTCTCCTGTGCTACAAATACTGAATTAATTATCATTAAATTACCTCAGTTTTACTACTACCTGACTATTGTTAGTTTGCCTTATAAATGCCAAGGAATTACCAAAAATCCTAGACTTGTAAAAATAAAGGTTCCAATTGACCCTTTGCAGGAAGCTTGATTGACAGGCGATCTGACCAATCATGTCAAATCCACAATTTTGACTGATAAACAAACCAGACAGGAGAGTAGATTAACATAGGTGGTCTTAAACTTGAAAAATGGTGTGTATTAAAGGTGTGCTGCTAATGTCAGGAATGGTGAAGATATTTTCAGCTGATTGTTTGTTTGATTGGAGCATGAAAGAAATAAAGACATAGAATGATTACGGCCACATTCCATGACGAGCACAGATGGGACCACTGTAGTGAATTTGCATCTTTTACTCTAAACCCATCATCAGTGTGTAAAATGACACCTCAGGGACCCGCTTGAGCACCAAAACACAGCTTCAATCATGCTACCATCTATGTGAGAGCTTCTCTAATCACACGTCTCTATTAACCCACATTCTTTTATAAACAGACCTGCTGATTACAAGCACTATGAGATGGTTTTACTGAGGGGCGAGTGTGCATGATGGCATCCTAAACTTCATAATAACCTAGAGGAGGTCAACAGGGTAAGCGTTTATAGAGTCTTAAAGAAAACATGGAGCAGTTTCTGAGACTTACATGTTTTGAAAGGTTGGTGCTCTTGGAGTCGACATCATACCTGAAAAACAAAAGAGAAGGACATATTGAGAAGGGACACACAACCAGAATAGCCAGTTTTTTTTTGTTTGTATATTCATCATTTTTGTATTTATTGCTTATACCATATCAAATTACTAGCTGGCCCTGAATGTTTGATACATTTACTTTGAGCTGTAGCTCCTGAAATGAACTGACTCATTCCACACATAGCTTGCTTTAGCATTTCTCTTTAGAATTTATAAATTTAGGCAAGTGGCTATTTTTTTGCACTGACCTCACCCCAATGCATTCTGGGACTGCTGCCTACTTTTTGAAAATGCTGTCTTTATAGGCATCTCACAGGGGTGTATGATAATGCTACTTTTTAAAAAAATATTTTTTATGCAAAGGACTGCAGTGTCACACAGCAACATCTTTGAAATGATTTGGTCTGATATTTATGCATGATTTACCATTTTTAAAAAATAGGAGTTCTAATCTCTTTGTCATACCTGGAGCAGCCAAATCAGATCCCACCCAGACACCCATCTGTGTGTTAAGCGTAACAACTGACTTTCCCTTTCAATTTTGACAAATTTAAAGCCAATTCTTGATATTCTCTTTCATATAACCTGCACTGGGATATACGGTGTTTTAAATGTATGAATGAGGTGAATATGTTACATAAGAAGTCCCCAAAGTGACTGTGATGTTCTATTCAGCTATACATCTTCACATTCATAAATACTGCATGACCCCAGAGTGAAACAAAAACATACATTGACACAGGCTTAACCCTGCCACACAAATCCCGACACACACACACACACACACACACACACACACACATACACACACACACACACACACACACACACAAAAATAGGCCTGCTTTCAAACTCAAATACACAGAAGTGCACACAACCAGACCTGATGAAATTGAGATTTGCTCTTTCTCTAGGGAACGAGTTTACACTCTTGAGGGAGCTACTGGAAGGTGGGAAACTCATCAGGAATGAGGGGTCTTGGCAGAGGTGCAAACTAGTTGACTTTAATGAAGTACCGGCATAGTATATTGAGTTCATTTAATTGTATTTTCACTTTAATTTATTTACCGGTGTCTCTGGACTTATTAAACAAGATTCTTCAGCATGGTATTCTACAGAAAAAAAGTATTTGGTTCCAAAATATTTGATCAAAATGCACTAAATGCACTCTCTGAAATGGTTTGTTGGTGAGGAAAAGTAGCCTAAAAACTAGCCTTCAGATTCAGATTTGTCACACTATAGAAGTTAAATTCTTTGCTAATACTGCTTCTTTAATACATCCTTAACACTTTGTCGAATAAGCCTATGCTCTTGAGTCTCTTAGGGTAATCGTTCGTGACAGTGAGCAATCATTTTTCTTGGCAAAACTGCTCTGGCTCAATCAAGACAGTTCTCAACTCACAGTACTCAAAGCACTTTCAATACCACAAGAACCAAAGTGCTGTACAGGAAGAATAAATAAAAGAAAAAAAAAACAGACATAAACTAATAAGACACATACCACACAACAACGAACAACGTACAAAGCATTTTCAAAAGCTTTTTTAGTGCACTCTGAAATACATTATGTAGGAGCCTTGGAGCTGCAACCGAAAAGGCCTGATCACTTTTGCATTTCAAGCAAGGAAACACTAGGTGTAATTGATCATTTGAACACAGAGACTTATTAGATTGATGCAGATTGATTAAATCAAAAACATTCTCTGGCGCAAAGCCATGCAAAGCTTTGAAGGCATATAGCAGCACTTTGTAATGGATTCTGTATCGTACAGGTAGCCAGTGAAGATTGATAGGCACAGGAGTAATGTGCTCTCACTTCTTCAAGACAGTTCTGGACCCAGAAATAATTATCTGCAGTGACATCTACAACCTGAATTCCAGAAATGTTGGGATGGGTTTTTTTTAAATTTGAATAAAATGAAAACTAAAAGACTTTCAAATCACATGAGCCAATATTTTATTCACAATAGAACATAGAAAACATAACAAATGTTTAAACGGAGAAATTTTACACTTTTATCCACTAAATGAGCTCATTTCAAATTTGATGCCTGCTACAGGTCTCAAAAAGTTGGCATGGGGGCAACAAAGGGCTGAAAAAGCAAGAAATTTTGAAAAGATTCAGCTGGGAGAACATCTAGCAACTAATTAAGTTAATTGACATCAGGTCTGTAACATGATTAGCTATAGAAGTGATGTCTTAGAGAGGCAGAGTCTCTCAGAAGTAAAGATTGGCAGAGGCTCTCCAATCTGTGAAAGAGTGCGTAAAAAGATTGAGGAATACTTTAAAAACAATGTTCCTCAACGTCAAATTGCAAAGGCTTTGCAAATCTCATCATCTACAGTGCATAACTTCATCAAAAGATTCAGAGAAACTGGAGAAATCTCTGTGCGTAAGGGACAAGGCCGAAGAACTTTGTTGGATGCCCGTGGCCTTCGTGCCCTCAGACGACACTGCATCACTCATCGGCATGATTCTGACATTGGCATTACTAAATGATCCCAGGAATACTTCCAGAATCCACTGTCGGTAAACACAATCCGCCATGCCATCTGCAGATGCCAACTAAAGCTCTGTCATGCAAAAAGTAAGCCATATGTGAACATGGTCCAGAAGCGCCGTTGTGTCCTGTGGGCCAAGGCTCATTTAAAATGGACTGTTTCAAAGTGGAAAAGTGTTCTATGGCCAGACGAGTCCAAATTTGACATTCTTGTTGGAAATCACGGACGCCGTGTCCTCCGGGCTAAAGAGGAGGGAGACCTTCCAGCGTGTTATCAGCGTTCAGTTCAAAAGCCAGCATCTCTGATGGTATGGGGGTGCACAAGTGCATACAGTATGGACAGCTTGCATGTTTTGGAAGGCACTATGAATGCTGAAAGGTGTATATAAAGATTTTAAGCTCCCCTCCAGATGACGTGTATTTCAGCAGAACAATGCAAAACCACATACTGCAGCTATTACAACAGCATGGCTTCATAGTAGAAGAAGTGCGGGTGCTGAATTGGCCTGCCTGTAGTCCAGATCTTTCACCTATAGAGAACATTTGGTGCATTATTAAACAAAAAATACGTCAAAGATGACCACGAACTCTTCAGCAGCTGGAAACCTATATCAGGTAAGAATGGGACCAAATTCCAACACCAAAACTCCAGAAACACATAAACTCGATGCCCAGACGTCTTCAAACTGTTTTGAAAAGAAGAGGAGATGCTACACCATGGTAAATATGCCCCCGTTCCAACTATTTTGAGACCTGTATCAGGCATCAAATTTGAAATGAGCTCATTTTGTGAATAAAATTATAAAATTTCTCAGTTTAAACATTTGTTATGTTATCTATGTTCTTTTGTGAATAAAATATTGGCTCATGTGATTTGAAATTCTTTTAGTTTTCATTTTATTCAAATTTAAAAACGTCCCAACATTTCCGGAATTCGGGTTGTATCTAGCACTTCAGGACATCTATATTTTTGGCTTTAAGCCATTACTGTGGTTCGTTTGCATGTTTCAGTATGTTTGAAGTAATTGTCCTGTGGGCGAATGAACTGAACTCTACGTCCCATCCTCTTGCATACAGTACATGTATCAGGTCTTCGCCTCAGGGAATTCCTGTATTTAGCACTATGTATTTTTTTCCTTCTTTCCTGGAGTTTTCCAAGACCCTGTCACAGAGGTCCATCCCCAAAGCGTGAATCTGCCACCACCAATGTTCACTCGAGCGAAACGTTCTTCTCAGTTTGATGTGCTGTTAGGAATATGCCAAACTGAGGTCTGAAAGCTCTTCAAATAAGAAACACTTTTATCTCAGAATCTTCTCCCTAACTGAGGCTCTCATAAGCCTTTGGGCAATGTGTAGTGCCCAAAGTATGTTGAGCACAAGCAGCATATGTTTAAGGTGCCTTGTTTTTCCTCAGTCTTGTTTTTATTTGTATCAAATTACATATGGCGTATGCCTTAACCTTAAGTATACCTTAAGCTCTGTCATGACAACTCTCGGAGGGATTGGTATGGTAATGTACATGACAATGTTAATGTATTTGGTCTTGGCGGAATAGATCTGCTACGCTGCTGCAGCAGAGCAAGTACCAAGATTTGCTACTGCCAATACATCCACGACATGCTGCTCTGAGCATGTAGGAAATACTGCTGCTGCACATATAACACGTATGAATAACCCCATATAGCATACATGAATCACTTCGTAGCGGATCTATACAGGTGGAGCTGGGGAAGGTGGAGGGTTTCTGAAGTGCACTGCAAAACTGCTACATCAAAAAAAAGCCAGGTATTTGAATATTGAGCAATGATCTCATTGGCTACTGATACAGGAGAAACCAGTCAGCTGTTCCATGTGATAATGATGTCATTAGGTCAGACTGAGTTAGACCTATCGGACTGCGCCAACTAGAGTTTCATGCCAGAACTCTGTATTTCTACTCTGTATTTCTGCAAAAAATATTTTTCTTACTTAGAAATCCTTCTTGATTTAAGAATGTTTAGATATTTTAGCTGGAAACAAGACAAAAAATCTAAGTAAGAAAAGCATTTTTTGCAGTGTATTGGTCTATATTGTAATGATTCTTCATTCCAGACATGCAGTTAGGGTGGATGTTCGTTTTTCACATCATCTTCTCAAAAGTAAACCTCTCTATACCGTCAGATATATTTAAGCCAGATATATTTATTACTTTTCAGATATATTTAAGCCTTGTAACCATTCTCAGATTACTTGACCTTCATGGACTATTGTCTTCTTGGAAATGGATGGGAATGCTCCCAGACAGAGGTTCATTTATTCATACAAATGTACTCAAATCAAGCAGTTACGTGACTTGGAGAAGAAGGATTATTTTATACCCAATCATCCAAGTTTGTTACAGTAATGTGGTGAATGTTTATTATGTTCTGTTCTTTTCTCAAATTAGTGCATAACTTTTATATTATTTTATTCAGTTTTCTCGCTCACCATCATTTAATCACTCACTAACTGTGCTTGGAAATTTCCATCTCAGACTGTTCAAACTGACACTGAAAGGCTCCTTGTTCCCAGAAGTCAAGTGCAAAGTCTCATTTATTACACAAACAAAACACCTCCAAACTGAAAAAAAAGTTTTCCCAGACATTACACCACTGAAGGCAAACATGATAGAATTAATATCTATCCTCAGAATATTTTATTATTATTATTCCTCCTTAATTGTAGCACTGCCTGAGGTAGCACTACTGGGTTCTTTTTACCAGGAGAAATATATATGAAGCAGGAGACACAAGGTGCAGTCACATTTGCCATTGTTTGGCAAATTTTCATTGGCTAAATAAATCCAGTAATTTTTATAGGAATCCAGGTGACTGGGAGTTTTGCATGAGGGTAAAAGATTTCCTCATGCAGATTTCACAAGATGTTCAAGTTTGCCACTCGGATTCATTACACTGACCAACAGAAACCTGTTTAGTTTGAAATTTTACTTCAAGTTTACTTCACCATAACTTAAAATAGTTAAAAATTGCCATGAGATTGTGTTGACCAATCCCATTCAACACTCATTAGATATGTCGGTGCCAATACCCTCGTGGGCAGCGTGCCGACATATAGTGCCTTTGCACTTCCGGTGTCCCATGTTCTAGTCCTGGCTTGTGGACCTTTGCCAATCTCATCCCCCCTCTCTCTCTCCCCCACTTCGTTTCCAGTCTAAAAAATAAATCTTTAACACTCACAACACCACTAATGAATTATGCTATATGGACATTATGCGTGTATACGTAGAGACGCTCGGCATAGCCATCACAGCGGATTGTAACGTGGTCTGCTGTCTGCCCACACACTCAATAGACCCTGAAGGGAGCGACACACACAGCTTCCCATTTACACACTCTGACTAAACCACATTATGCTTCTCGCTCCCAACACTATTTATAGCAACACATGCTGATGCTGATGGGAATCTGTCATTCTAACGCATACAAACACGCAGGCAGAATTCAAACGAGCAGCACTGAAACATAACACATTTATCATAAACTGCATTGCTAATGCTAGCGTTTGTTCAGATTAAGTGAGATCAAAATCGATACAGAGCAACAGGTTGGCTGCATTGTGGGATTGTCTATAGGGGAAAAAATCATAGTAGCCTGTTAGAAAAATGTGAGAAGTGCTGCCTGTAGAAAACTTGTTTTGATGTTGTCCCGGTTGAAAAAACCAGCATATGCTGGTTAGGTATGTTTTGAAGCATGGCTGCTGGTTTGAGCTGGTTTAAGCTGGTCCTTAGCTGGTCATGAGCTGGTTTAAACTGGTCAAGTGCTGGTCATGTTAGACACACACTCAATAACTTCCCTAAGCACTTTCCCACGAGGGAATCCCCACTGCCATTTTGAAGTGCATTCCGTGAAGTGGACAAGGGAGGTTTATATGGTTTATACATCACCACCGATCGCAATTAATTTAAGCCTACCCCAAACAACTGACAAAATGTAAATAACAAACTACATAGGAGTTTCAAATTGACATTCCAAATGATAGCAGATTTCAAGTTATCAAGAATTTAGGATTTTCCAGTTAAGCCCATTGTAAGTTTCTGCCAGTAGTAGGCACTTGTGCAACACTATCAATGACGTACATCTGAGTCAACATGATGGAGGAATGTTAGCGAGGCAAGAGCATAAAAAACAAAATGGAATGCAGCCATGTTAGATTTTTCAGGTGTGCTTGATGAGATTTATAGGTAAACTCTGCAGGACTGTGGCCCTCAAGTTGCCTATCCCTGTTCTAGATGGATGATAGTATTCTGGGCTGCGTTTCCCAAAAGCATCATAAGCTTAAGTACATCATAGACTTACTGAAACTAATGGAGCTATGATCAATTTAGGCTTATGATGCTTTTGGGAAACGCAGCCCTGGATGGCTGCTAGAGAGTTCTTGATGATTCTAAGGCAGGGTTCCTCAAATCTTGCCCTTGAGGGCCGCTGCCCTGCAGAGTTTAGCTCCTACCCTGATCAAACACACTTGAGCAAGCTAATCAAGGTCTTCAGAATCACTAGAACTCACAGGTAAGTGAGCTTGGTCTGGGTTTGAGCTAAACTCTACAGGATTGGATTGCTAGTGAGTGCTGGGTGGTTGCAAGAGCATTTCCAGATGGTTGCTATGGTTTTAGGGGTCTTTGCTAAGGTGTTTCTAGATGGTTCTATATCAGGGGTGTCCAATCCATGCTCCTGGAGGGCTACTGTCCTGCAGACTTCAGCTCCAATCCCAATTAAACAAACCTGAACCAGCTAAACAAGGTCTTACTAATGCTGCGTCCACACCATGTCGTAATTATCATAATTCCAAGATGACAATGCGTGACATATTACTAATACATTTCCATGTCCTGGACTCTGAGTTAGCACCTAAGTAGCGCCTAAATGAACCTAGCGTTTGTCAGGTGGTACAGCTGTAACTGTTCCAAGTCGTAACTCTAAAAACATTCTGAGTTTACAAGTTATAATTACGAGTTCTGGAGCGAGTGAGGGCTTTGGCGTTGATAGTGTTGTCATAAAAACACATAATTCAGCTCCAAGTAGAATGGAACGTGTTGTCATCTTGGAATTATGGTAATTATGACACTGTCCTGCAGAGTGTAGCTCCAACCAGCTTCAAAACACCTGCCTGGAGGTTTCTTGTAGCCCTGAGAACCTTGATTAGCTGATTCAGTTGTGTTTGATTAGGGTTGGAGCTAAACTCTGCAGTTCAGCGACCCTCTAAGTACTGAATTTGACACCCCTGCTCTAGATGGTCCAATCCTGAACCCTAGATACATGCATTAGTAATGGTGATGCTTGCTCAGGAAAGCTTGCAATGAAAAGTAACAGACAGAGGTTGTTTCCAAGATCAGTGATGGGCGACTTTTGAGCTGGGCTTTAATTAGATTATGGTCTTATGAGGGGAGTTCACGCTTGCCTGTTTCTCATTATGAAAGAAGAACAACATCATTAAAGCACAGACATCATGAATCATTCTCTTCTGCCCTGTCACAGTGCAACGGAGAGAAAAAAGACATAAAGAGAGAGAGAGAGAATAAGATAGAGGACAAGAAATGCAACAAATATTGAAGAATCTCTGAATGCTGAAATATATCTAGGGTTACATATAGCGCAACTTCATCTATACCTATTTATTGTCTCTGTGCCTCTTTCATTCGTTTGTGGGGCTCAGTCCCCCTTGTTGTCATGGCGACGTGCCATGTCATCCTCATCAGTGGTGCTTTGGTTTCGCTATCGTCTCGGAGGCACTGCCCACACGACCTCATGACCCCTCTCATGTCTGCCGCAGATTTACAGACCCAGTATGACAGGCCGTCGAGCGGGGACACCGATCCACAGAGACAACACACACACACACACACACACACACACTCTGCCTACAGACATACACACTCATGCTGAAGCCTAGAGACGCACACAAATTTCTCACACACATTTGGGCCAACGGATACAGAATGACTCATATCTGTTCTAAAATATACCCATAAATGCCTAAATATACAGACACAAACACATTTAGACTGACACAAAATAATAAATATTAGCAAACACGCACATTCACAAATGAACATGCGCACAGGCCGAATATATAACATCTGTTGCAAAGATCCATGATTTGGACACACATGCAATTTTTTTATTTAATTTATTTATTTATTTTTTTAATCCCCTGGGAAATTTTTTATTGTAATTTGGGATGCAGCAAAGCAGATTTAAAACTATTTAAAAATGTTTGTGCATGTTATTAATTAAAAACGTTAATTGAAATAAAGCTGAAAAACATATGATTAAAATGTTCATAAAATTAGAAAGTTGCCTTGCAAATAACTAAAGTAAAATAAGTTGAAGTACTAAAACTACTAAAACTAAAACAATAAAAAAAAAATACAAGCACAACACAATGAAGAAAAATTCAGCTACAAGTAAAATGAAAATATACTGAAAATATAAAAATTAAATGATAGTACATGAATAATACTAAAGTAAAACCGATGCCAATAATTATTTTCATTTCATGGTCAATAAATGATAAATGGCTTCTATAATCACATATTAAATAAATAAAAGTAAAACACTAAAACTAAAAACAGCAAGTGCTGCAAGTGAATTTTCGCATCACAAAATTATAATGTATAGTATTTAAAATCAATACAAGCATGCACAATTTTGAATATCAAATATAAATGATACTGATAAATTAAAAAAAAAAAAAAAATGTGGAATACCAACTGATAACTAATATGGTACCATTGTGCATTACATAGTCCCTTGTAAAATACTAAATACTAAATACTAAAATCCATATTTCCAATTCTAATTATAGAATGTCAGTTTTTCCTGTAATTTCCACAATTATAGAATGTCAGTTTTTCCTGTAAATACTCTGTAAGGGTAAGAGCTGTGTCCATAGAGTGCTGCCCACACAGTATGTGTGATTCGTGAGAAGGGGTTTTGATTGTGACACCTGCTTATAAAAGCACACAAAACATAGGATGACAGTTACCTTGTGGTTGGGTTTACAGTAGCTGACACATCTGTTGCTGAAGCGTAACTCCACTGTTTGATGTACAAAGATGTCGTGCCTAATAATAACCTTACTATTCAAGTTCTTCTTGTCAAAGTTGGTTTCATATTTACACCAATAAGGAGGAAGTTTTTATGGGGATTAAATAAATATTTATGTCACCCACTGATTAATTTGCACCAAACTTTCTTTAAAAAACTTGTTTAAAACTAATTAGTGCATTGAAGGTGTGGGCAGCTGAAAAATCTGAAACAGCTGACACTTGTAAATACGCTAAAAAATGAAAATCAGTTTACAATCATGAGCACACCTCAGTTTTAGTCCATGTACTCAACCACAATTTATTCTTAATCTTGAATATATGTTTATTTACTGTATTTTTAATTGCACAACACATACAACCTGTCCAAATTGTATACAAACTGCCAAAAATAGTGCATATAAAAAGACCAGATATTTAAGCCATAATACCAGAATAATTTTAACACCAGTAAAAACTTAGTAGTAAATGGAGCTAGCAACATCACAGTCATGAGTTTGATTCCTAGGGAATGTATGTACTTGTAGTGTGCTTCACATCTTAAAAGTATATATTTAGTAAAAACCGTAATTGTAGATAACATATTAATGAAATAAAGGCACTTATGTATACTTAAGGTCTCTGCACACTGAGTCCGAAATTTTCGTCCGAAATTTTCGCACTTTAAAAAATAAATACGACCTTACGTTGTGTCAATCACGTTTGCACACTGCCTCCGAAACTTTCGTCCGTCAAAAAAAAATTGGATCAGGTTGGATTTTCTGTGTTTTCGCATCCGTTGCATGCATTTTGATAGGAAAGGATGGGGAATACGAAAAAACGGAAAAACGCATGTGAAAATTTTGGACTACTAGAGTAAGTACACTTCTGAAAAGTGCCAAAATGTCAAATTAGTTTTACTTTAAATTACATTTATGTAATGAAACCATTATGTTTTAAAGTCTATTGTTTTCATAATAAGCACTCGTACGCTAAAATGTACTTCTTTTTTACAAGGGCTGATAAAATTTATACAATGAATGGATAAGCACATCTGCCGAATGAATGTAAACAACTAATCAACAAATTGTTTCTACACAACCTTTACACTTTCGCTCTTTTCTTATTCAAACAAACACACTGTGAAAAACTTATATATGTCATTCCGGGATATCAAGAACAAGAGGTCACTCCGAATTTTGTTTAACTCAGTACAGTTTCTAATACATAAAAGAGTCAAAGCTCCCAAAGTTCTGTGAACCCAGAGCAGTTACAGTGTAAATGTGGCGAAACTGAAAGCTTGTGTAAATGTAGCTGAAGGTAAAGGAATATCTATTGGTACTTACAGATCAAACTTTAAGTTCTGTCTTTCTTCAAAGAAGTAGTCCAATATGAATTTTCGCACAAAATCCGGGTTCAAAGTGTTATCGATAACTTCCGTCCGCCCAAACTGAAAGAACAAAGAAAGGTCAGCTGAAATTATGTACATCAACATTTTCCCATTGAACTGAAATCTATAGATTAGTGAACTTCTAAAAATCAAAAACAAATAACCTAAAACAACTAAAAATCGAGATATTTCTTAAAAACTGTTTTTTTCTTAAAAAAAATACGGGGTTTTCTCAGTCTTAGAAAGGATGAATATATATACTAATTTTAAAAGTATGATTTCTAAATCTGGAAAAGCCATGTAAATTAGTAAAAAAAATTTAAATGCCATTTTATAATGAATGTAAATTTTACAAGTTATTCCAATCTCTAAAACATTTAATCAAAATTCATATATGCAAACCTAAAAATGTAACATTACTTGTGTAATTAAAATTGATGGAGCGACTGATCTTTTACATATATTTGGAACCAGTTCTAGTTCTAAATTTACATTAACCAAGTTTATATGAATGTTTCGTAAATCGCAAATACAAGTCCTTGTTTACTGTGTACACCTCCCACATTCCTGCTACTGTCAACGTCTTTAATATGGAGGTCAAAGAGGCACATGACAGCATTGAGAGGTGCGTTGAAGACTTGATGCGATGTGAAAGGGACTTAACGTTTTAATGAGCCAACTTGAAAAGTGGGCTGGAGTTGTCTTGATAGGAGCATGGGTGAGAAAGTTATTACATTCCCTGTGTGGCTTATCATATTTCACCAGCTAGTGACTGAAGTTAATAAATACACAGCCCTCTTAATGGTGCTTTAGAGAGCCTGATATTTCCACTGATTAGCTGGGAAGGCAAAAATATGAAGAACTGATAGACACAGAAAAAATAAGAGCGCCGAAAATAATTGAGATTACTATTCTGAGAATATTCCAAGCCCATATTTACATGTATGAATATTTATGAGACCAAGGGTCTGCCAGGCCCTTCTAGGGGTCGACACGACTGGGCCAGATTGTTCCACTTACCTCTCGCCACTCTTTGTTGCCAATGCCTTGGGTGTACAGCACACAGACTGTGGAGAGCAAAGAGAGAGAGATTGTGTTACACAAAGGCAGAGAATTTTTTTTTCAAATGCCAGAAGACCTGTGACACACTTAACTCAGATGCACTTTGTGTAGGGTGCAATCTTGTGGTCTACTCTACTGTGTTTGCAGAGAAACAGCTTAGAGCCAGAGCAGTGGAATGCGATGAGATAAAAATCTCACTGGATGAGTTACAAAGCCGTTGTAAACCAGCCAGTATCCAAACCTCTATTCATTTCTGTCACAAAAAGAGACATTTCTGAATGACAGAATTTTCATTTATGGATGAACTATTCCTTTTAATATGGCAATATCTTAATGTGCCAACTAATCGATGATGGATGGATGGATGGATGGATAAATAAATAAATAAATGTACATTCATTCATACATAAATACATAAATGTTTTTTAAACCCTTATGACTTTCTTTTTTCCATTAGGAGATGTTTAGCATACATTTTCCATACAATGAAAGTAGATGGTGACCAGGGTTGTCAAATAAAACAACTGCTATAAAACGTCATAAAAATAATCCGTATGACTAGAATTCTGTGTTTCAAATATTCCAAAGCCTTAAGATTAATTTGTGTGAGGGGGAAAAATTAAAAGTTGCTATTCAGTGAAAATAGGAAAATTAGACAATTAGACATAAATACGAAAAATCTTCATTTTAGGTGAACTTTCTCTGTAATTTTAAAAGTATTTGCATAAATTATTGATTTCAATTTAAAATTGTACACTTAAATGAAGACAACAGACACATTTGTTTAAAATGATGTACACTCACATGACATGAGTGGACTAGAAAAAGTAATTTTATCCTACACAAGGGTAGATCCCCTTATGGTGGCCACCATATTGTGATCACATGACCAGCTCTAAACTACTCTCTTGATAATAGTAACCATCCTATTAAATGCCACTTCAGGTTTGTAGGATAAATCAATCCATGTTGTTGTAATGAATAATAGTGTGAATAGAGTATTTCTACAGTGGCATTTGAAAATGCTTTGTTGCATCCACACCTGTAGATGACACTATAAAGTAGGATGGTGCCAATATAATGTTAAATGGGTCATCGGATGCCCATTTTCCTCAAGTTGATCTGATTCTTTAGGGTCTCAATGAAAAGTCTATAGCATACTTTGGTTAAAATTTCTCAATGGTAGTGTAAAAAACAATTTTTTTTACCATGTCAAAATCAGCTCTGTTTTTAGCAAGCCATTCTAGTCCATGTTGCTTTAAATGCTAATGAGCTCTGCTGACCCTACCCCTCTCTTCCGTGGGGTGAAGAGCAGTACTGTTTACTAGCCAGTTATTAGGAAAGGCGATTTGCACATATTCATAAAAAACCCTTAAACTCACTGGATCACGAATAGACACATTCAGGCAGATCGGGATCAGCGCACTCCCTTCAAAACTAAAGTAACGTTAATCCTCTGTGTCTTCAGTGGCTCAGATGTCGGGAGTAAATGACGACTGCTATGTTCATTATTACATCCAACAACAAAATACCTCAATTGCTTAATCTGAGACATCTTGCCTTCCCTTGCACCGGAGTCGACACAATGGCCGACAGCTCTCTAAGGTAAGACGGTCTTGTCAATCAACTATCATGGGAGCGGCCTGTGCAGAACTACGTCATTCTGACAGGAATCTCAGAACAGCCTGATCTGAGAAAGGGGATTTTAAAATAGTGATAAAAAAAAAAAAAAACACTGGGTGGATTTTTATCATTATAGGATGGATGTGTACACACACTTCCAACACACATTTGTGTTCAAACAACTTGTAAAGTGAATTTTGCATCCCATGACCCCTTTAATATATCATGATACCTTTTCATGATATTGCATTGATAGTTTAGATGTTTGTTTCAACTTTTTTTTCATTTATTTATTCATGTGTGCATATTCCTTACAGTTCAAAAAAATGATATGGCAGTTAGTTTAAAACAGTCACTAATAATAGTGTGGATTATTCATACAGGAGAACTTCTCACACAGACAAATTTGTTCTTAACCTTGTTCTTATGTTAATGAATTTTGAGTATTCTAAATCGGTGACCGCATGCTTGAGGCGTAAGCACCTCCCAGCTCAAGCTTTAATGCACTCTTTCTTACTCTTTTAGTGTGTGAGTATAGGCCTACATAATGAAATATATTTAAGGTGAAATGTTCAGTTAGACAAATAACATAGAATGTAATCTTAACACATTTATAAGGCCTCACAGAGTATGTTTTTTCATACATGTTGTTTGGAATTGTTGAATCATAATATGTTCGTAAAAATGTGAATATGCATATTCATGCGTACGGTTAGTAAACGTATGGTGTGACCCAATGTCCCAGAGCTGTGGATAGAGATAAATGTGTGTGTGCAATACAAAAACATAAAGCCTAAGGCACAGCTACTGAAACATGCAACAGACAGTGGCAAAACGTTTTGTTTTTTTTTATAACTGAGCGTGTGTACATTTTTCTATGTGTGTCATAAGGATAATGGTAACACTAAGAGACTGGGCCAACAGTACTCAGCATAATTAAGATGGGGGCTCAGCACAAGTGCCCGCTTGCATGAATGCAAGGACCCTGTCAGTGGCCCAGGAAGAGCTGACGTCTGTTTAGATCAGCTGATAAAGGACAGGACCAGTAAACAAATGGCAATAATATGAAAATAAAAAGACACTTACAAAAACTCACGCATAGCTACTGCAATGCATGAAAGCAAAACAGGTGGAAAAGTGGACAAACAATCTGAAAGAAAAGAGAAAGCAGGCAAGAAAAAAGTGAAGCAGGACAGTAAGACAAGAACAAGCAACAGAAGTTCGGAAATCAATACAGATAATGACAATAATAGCAGAGAGATTAAAAGCAGAGCATTGTTCCCTTTTCCTGTTCACTACTGTCACACACACACGTAGCATAAAAGAAAACATTAAAGACTTTCAGTGCTTATTGTTCTTGAAATCACAGAGTTCTTTCAGTGACTCAGTTCTGTCTGCCTCCTGTTTATGAATAAACACACCTGATCAATAAATGTAGAGTGTTTTCAAAGACTTAGTGTCAGAATTGAATGAATATAGTGATAAAGTATAATAAAGTCTGTAAGAATGTAGAAAATGAGTCAATAAAGACTAAAGTCAATAAAGAAATGAGTAAAAAAAAGTGAGTAAATGATAAAGAAAATGTTTGTGAATGATTGAGAAAGAGTGAATAATTAAGGGAATGAATGAATGCAAGCACATCTTGAGTTATGCACAATGTGTGAATGAATGAGAAAGTAAATGACTATAACTTGAAAGAGTGAAGTGAATACATGAATGAGTGAATGAATGTATGAATGAGTAAGACAAATAAGTAAATGAATGTGAGTGATTTGGTCAATGTTGAGCAAGTGAATGAATCGAAGAGTGACTGAATGGGTGAGTGAATGAGAGTAGAAACAAGTGAGTGAGTGCGTGAGTGAGTGAGTGAATGAATGAATGAATGAATGAATGAATGAATGAAGGAGTTGGACTATAAACAAATGGATAAATGAGTGAGTGAATGAAAAGATCAAGTGAATTATAATGTGTTAGTAAAAGAATAAGTGATGTCAATGAAAAGTCAACGATTAAATGATTCATTGAGTGAAAGGGTGAGAAAGTGAATGAATAGGTGAGTGTATAAGGTTGATTGAGTGAGTGAGTGAGTGAGTGAGTGAGTGAGTGAATGAATGAATGAATGTAAAGGTTGAGTAATGATTAAATTAATAAGAAAGAAAATGAATGAGTGAGTGAGTGAGTGAGTGAGTGAGTGAGTGAGTGAATGAATGAATGAATGAATGAGAACGAACCAGTTATAAAGTGTTGTCAATGAGAAGTCAATGGTTAAGTGATTCAGTGAGTGAAAGGGTGAGAAAGTAAATGAATAGGTGAGTTTATTAGGATGAGTAAACAGGGTGAGTGTATGAGTAAATGAATGAATACAAAGAGTAATGAGTGAATTAGAAAGAAAATGAGTGGAGTAAATGAGTTTATAAACAAGCAAATAAATGCGAGTAAGAGTATATACAAGTAAATGAGTGAGTGAGTGAGTGAGTGAGTGAACAAGAGTAAATAAGGGAGTAAGTGAGTGAGTGAGTGAGTGAGTGAATGAATGAATGAATGAATGAATGAATGAATGAATGAATGAATGAATGAATGAACAAGAGTAAATAAGTGAGTGAGTGAGTGAGTGAGTGAGTGAGTGATTGTATGGGTGAAAAATGAGTCAGTAAATGAATGAGTGAATTATTGAGTGACTGTGTAACTGAATATATCAATAAATGAAAATGTTTATCATTGGAAGTTTGAATGAGTGAAAGCATAACTGAATGAGTGTCTAAACAAGCACATAAATGAATAAGTGATTGTGTATTCTACTTATGCAATATATTTGAGAGTAACTAAGCCATTACAAATCATAAAAATATAAATTAATAAATATGAATCCTTATAAAACACCCAAAGTAGGTTAACATCAAATATCATCTCTCAGGCAGATCTACTCCCCTGTATTTTTGAATTTAGTTTTTTCTGATATCCGAGACCAAATGTCTGACATTTAAATTTTCTCCTCAGAAGGACTTTGTGGAGTTGGAGGCAAATATTACAATAAGCGGGCCGCCCACAGTGTGTCTATATCTGAGGCCCGTGCCACATTCAGAGCTGAAGCTTGGAGGCTTTACTTCACACAATCAGTGCGAGAAAAGGCAAACAGAAAGCAATGAGTCATGTGATTGTGTAAGCTTTTCGACAGTGAAGAAAGTCCCCTCTTAACAAGGCTGAAAGCAGTTGATCGTACTGTCGTATACGAGGTCATAGTAAACCATGGCATGAGAAATAATTTTGAATATTTTTCAGGGTTTGATAAGCATATTTCATGGTACAGTATGCATTTGAGCAACAAGCGAGAAGAAAGATATTCTTACTTGGATCTGATTTGGAAAATGTGTCTCTGTCAAGCAGGTTTCTGTAAAAAAGAAAGAAACATAAAGAGTTATAAGTATGCATAAAAACTGCGTGACAGAAAAACTGGAGCTTAGAAAAGGGTTCAAAAGGTAGTGTATATATATTGTTTTTCATAATGCCAAGATCCTCTGTGTTAGTCCGTGTAATTAATGTTACATTTTGGCCAACAACCAAGAGATAAAATATGTAAATATCAATTAAAATTAAAAGCTAATGAAATTTTGGACAGCTGAAGAAAGCTACTAATACTGACATCCAAAAAATGAATTTTTATACTTCAAAACACTGCTTTACTGGGCATACGCTGAACAAGTGTCATCACAATAGCTTGTTCATGATTAAAGAAATAATAAAATAAATTAGAGCACTACAATTGCCCTTCTGTTACAGTTGACTCCAGTCTCGTCTCCAGAGTTACGTTAATAGCTAATAGAAGATGTGGCTTGGCCTTCGCAAACTAATTACGACAAACTAACGAAAATTGACAGCCATTGAAAATCTAGTTAACTGGAGAATGGACCACCATAATATTATTTACAATGAAACCACCACAACTGGCCAGAGAGAGTGAAGTAGCATATGCAGAGATTAGCAAATCATAAAAAGGTCATTTACATATAATCTATACATATTACATATACTATCTTAAAGTTACAGTATCCTGTTTAATTCTAAGGGCCAGATTTACTAAACAGGACAAATTAGCATGAGAGCACTATTCCAAAACAGCGCCGATGGACGTGGAAATTTATGTACGTGATTTATTGACAATGTGCAAATTAAAGAACACAGATGCAACGTCTCATTTACATATCGACCAACGCAATTTACCAAGTGCAGAGCAAATTAGCATTGTCGCAAATAACCAGAACCGATGCTCATCAGGTGTGGGTGATCTACAGGCGCAAAATAGTTTAAGACATGTTTTTTTGGTGCGATAAACATTAGTAAAAACGTCTGAAAAGAGAAAACTCTTAGCGTACGAAAGAGAAACTCCTACAAATGCATATTCAATAAGGTCAGGTGCAACTCTGTCCATGCCTTTTCAATGCTAATTCTTCACCGCGCATCTTTAGTAAATCCTGACATTACTATTTTAATGCCAAAAGGCGGTTTGCGCTGGCGCAAGCTGTAAGTAAATCTGGCCCTGTATGTCAGAAAGAGGCTAGAAATGAGGCTTCAAAATGTTTTGGTGCACAAAACTTGCATCATAAGAGGACAGGGAAGTATAAACAGTGCAGAATATAGATACATTAAGGTAGACGGTCAAGGTAAACTTGGCAGGCGCAGCAGGGAAGATCTGAAGTTCCACATCTGGGCTTTAGTAACTGTGCATTAGTGCAGGTTGTGAGGTAAATGATTGTGTCAGTGGTGGGTTCTGAAAGTCTGCCCTGTCCTCTCTGATAAAATCTTGAGTTTAGGGCAGAGGTTTTCCGTTCCAAGAGAATGAAGAGATTGTGCTGAGGGACTGGAAATAAAGCCTCTCTGATCGAGAGCTTATACACAGCCATTCCATTATGAGGACATTCTTATTATATCCCTTGACAACCAGGACAAATCCCTGGGATCGTCAGGGGCTTCCATTTAGTGTCTTATGTACTTCCTCTCTCTCACCTGTTGTCTAAAGGAATATTCCTGATTATTTTCATCATAATGGATAGCATTGGTCTGTCAGCATCATGTTCCTTGGTGTTTATAAGCACACTGAAAATATATTTACTGTAAATATACTTATAATGGAATTTTAGCAGGCAAGCGGGCAATAAACATGCATGTGATAGCATGAAAGAAACGCTTAGCAATCCTGTTTGTGTAAAAGCTATCTTAGTCAATCTTGTCAAGGCCAGGTAAAAACAGGAGGAAAAAGTACTTTGCATGAAAGGGACATTACATTAACACTTGTTTAAAAAAAAAAAAATCCTCTCTTTTCTATAGCAACAGAGGAAATTACATAAGTGTCATCTAGCTAGCTATCTCCTGGTCTATTTATGTTTGATTTATTCATGGATTACTTTTGGGACTGTGAGATGTAAGGTTGATGATTTTATTTTATTTTTTTTTTTAATGAGTTGTAAAAGTGAGATCTTTTCAGATCAGTTTTGTATGGGGTATAAGCATTAAACTGTGCAAAATAAAATAAAATAAAATAAAGTTACATCACACATTATCCATAAAGTATTTGCATACTTGTTTTCTTGTTTCATCTGATTGGAATGCCAAGACATATGTAACTTGAATAAAATATTTATTAACTTTATATTTCTGAGATGATTGCCAGAGACCACTGTCTGAATTAAACATAATGTGGTCATGTGAGAACACCATAACATACTGTTGTCTGAAACATTTATATTTGCATATTACATGAAAAATATTAAGCATGAAATATGCTAGTAGTCCATTTATCAGGCTGAATTTGAAAAATAAATTTAAAACAGTAAAACAAACAAAAAATCATTATCATTAATCCTTGTGCAGTAAATCACAAATTACTGAAAATTCATGTAAATTAATTCATTTTAAAGAGTGGATATCTTAAAGAACATTCGGCTCTTAAAATGTCTGAAATCCTGAAGTGTAATTATTGTGTTGTTGTGGACAATGTGTGCCTTGGAGTCAAAAAGATTGAGAACTATTGACTTCCTCCACCAAGAAAAGACTATTTACTGTAGACACATTACCTCAAATTTAACACCGATATTTTATGACTGAAGTGCATGCTAGGCTCCATTGTAAGTGTAACACACACTTTTCCAGCTCATTTTTACATGTCAGAGTAAACAGATACATTAAATTGAAAATAACCCAGAATGTTCCTGTTAATCTGTGATTCCAGCCAGCTGCACACATGGGGTAACATCACATTGGGTTTCCAGAGCTTGCAGGGTCCAGTGCGCTCGATAAGGGCTTCCACCTGACATGCTAATAAAATTGACACATGCTTCAAGGAGTTTTCAGTGGAAAGGATGATAAATGCATAAAAACAGCTCTTTCTCTCAGCTGTAATTTCCAGTGGGTGGGTGAATGTTCCTGGCAAGCTGACGAAGGGGAAAGACCTCAAGGACAAGACGGCAAGAGAGAGACAGACGGGCAAAGAGAACGAGCGGGAAAGACAGGAAGACTGGATGACAGTAAACAGAGAGAGAGAAATATAATGAGTGGAATTTACTAATAATGTATTTGCTAACAGCTCTGTTTATTTGCGCACACTGTCAAAAAACACAGTGCGAGTTTATTTATTGTGTTTCAAACTAGGTTGGAGAATGACATTTGACTTTACAGAATGCGTATTATGTTATTAATTTGTTGTAACTTCCAAATACGGCTCGCTCTGTGTCTGAAAATGATTGTTTAATGGTAAATACATTAAAGATTAGCAGACAGGCTGTGAATTAAAACAGTAATCAGCTTTCCTCACAAAAGCATACTGAGCTCAAGGTACTGAAGCCTCTCTTTCATGATTTTGGTGCATGTAAAATGTAAATCATGTAAATCTTACACGCACAAATCTTGGAATTGTTTATCAAACTTCTAGGTAATGAGAAAAGATTGAAAAAAATGTCTTCTTGTTTCAACCTAGGGGAAAACCACTATGTATACAGATATTTTAATCTACAAATAACAGTGCAAGTAAGTGTGCTAGCAACAAAAGTGTTAATTAGTAAATTAATTAGTATTTTGGGGGCTGTACTGTGATCCTTCACTAAAGTCTTTTAATGTCCTCTAATGTTTCTTGATCTAAATATGTCTGACAAGATATTTGAAACTATCGTTTCACTGAATGACATTTTAGTGGGTGTCTTCTGTAAACCATGGTAAAAATGTCATTATTTTCTGCTCAGAAAAAAAACTAATCAATAAATAAACGGGACACATTCTAACGTATGAAAAATTTAAAGATGTTCTAAACTTTTCGTCTTTGACCCATATATTAAAATTAGCATGATAACTTTTCTTACACAGTTATTAATGAATGAGACTCCATGACTTCATACTCAGAGGGCAATTAGCTTCTAGTTAAACTGGATTGCAGTTGGTTAGTAAGACAGGTTTTGTGTTGAAATGCCGCATACCAAAACAGCGCAACCATTTAGAGAATTTGCCCTAAAGGGACGTGTCTTCAGCATCACCAGATAAACTGCCGATAGATTGAGCGACACTGCTAAAGGTTTCTAACCCCGAAGTTCATGGGTGGCATCAAAAGTGCAGCGGGAACTCCAGTCAGAGTGTAAATAACAGGGCAAGAGGGAGTAGGAGGATAATAGAGCTCTCTGTGCAACCGTCATCTATTTCATCCGCTGACAGGATACAGACAGATGCAGCCCCTCGGAGCTAGAGTGAGGGGTGCCAGAGTGAGAGACATCAAAGCTGGAAGTGAAAGCGCGGGTGAGATGTTGCTTGTCACATGTTAGGAATCCCTGTGTAAAAGGCACTGAGGAAAACGTGACATTCCCGGCAGTTCACACCCACCCACTCTCCCTCTCCCTCTCCGAGACAACATCCAGGCTGTCTCCCTAAATAATCGGCAAGTGTTCAGACTGTGCAGTCTGTGTGTATTCAACAAGATCAGAGGTTCCAGCCATTACTGTATTTCATAACAGTCAGAAATAAACACATCTTTCTCCACAAGCCTTCATTTTCCAGACCTCTGACCAAATATTTTTAGATTTCAATAACAACTATAGTTATAGACTCAAATATCAGCTCAAATATGTATCTTTAAATAATAAACTGTGGATTACCAGAAAACGCACATGTAATAGCAATTACAGGTTTCATTATATCTATATTACACATTAGAGGTCAACCGATGTATCAGTTTTGCCGATTAATCGGCACCGATAGTTGATTGCTGGAACTATCGGTTATCGGTAAAAATGCGCTCAGTTTCTTCTGTTAACATTAGTAAATAAACTATGAACTATGAATGAATAATTAATATTAATATTTTTATTCATATACAAAGTATGGTACAGTACTGTTTTTTTAATAGTAAAGCACTATTTTGGTTTTCATTCAGTATCCATTTTAAAAACTGTCGGTTGATTAATTGGTATCGGCCAGTGTAGTCCAACATAGCAATCGGTATCAGTAAAATCCACTATTGGTTGACCTCTATTACACATATTTATTGGAAAGAGTTTAAACAATGTTTTTCATGCTTGTTCAGTGAACCATAAACAATTAATGCACATGCATTTGTAGAATCCCTTAGACATTTACAGATGGCAGGCAATTAGTACAATACAGTTACAATAGTAGTATAATAGTACAATAGTATGGTAATAACAGTACATAGTAGCCTATATTATATACAGGATATAAATAGTTACTCTGCTGCTGGATTTTCAGTATTATATCTATTATGTAATTGAGTAAAATGAAGAAAAACTGTAAAGTTTAAGGCATTAAGACACCATTTTGTTTACAAAACACCAAAATGGTTTAGCTTTTAAATACAACAAGTAAGTACATTCACAAATTTTATTAGGCCTCAGTCTGCCTGTATACTCACAGCAACATATGAAACTTAGACTTAAACAATATTCAAGTAGCATTTCCTATATCAGCCATTTGGGTCCATCTCTGTCCGGTACCCATAAACACTTCCAACATTAAACCAGTATGATGATTTTTTTCAACCTGTTTTTAAAATAGCAACAGGTTTCATTTTAGTTTTGCTTTTAATTTACAATAATTACCCTATGAAGTGCCTTAAGGTGTCTAGAACATTCCTTTAATGTCAACCTTTTATTTCCTTTTAGCAGTTACGGTAAAGTTAGTGTGTGGAATCTGATCCGTAGACATCTGTATTTGTTTGAAAGAAATGCTGCTCAAGGAAAAGCAAAATATGCTGTTCTAGAAACATGTTTTTCATTTTCAATTTCGTTTCAGACACTTTCCTTGGGCATATGTTGATGTAAATATAATCTAGTGGATTTAGCGTTGGTCAGCTGGGACGGCCATCACACTTTAATCACCGCCGCGGCCAAGCAGCAATCAGACACGCTGAGAGCGGCGAGGGAATCGGTTCGTCAGAGGCACAGCTGTTTGAATACCCAGAGAGAAGCAAGGGCTTTTAATTAAAGAACAGTCACAGTACAGTGGACCTGCTATGCTTTCCCGCCGTGTCATTTTATGGGGGGGAGGGGAGGGGTGCAACAGAGGAACTAAGGAAGTGTGACAAATACTTATATGATTACACAAAGGTGGTGCGATAAAACGGGAGCAGAGAGAGGCAAGGGAAGGGGACGTGTAAATATGATACCAGTTTTCAAAGAAATAGCTTTTCTAAAGATATGAACACAGAGGTAACAGCCCAGAGAGGAAGGTTTAGGCCTTGAAGTGGGAATATAGTTTGGGATGAGCTGTAAATAGCAGCTAAAAATACTGGACACCTGCGGAAAAGAACAACACTGGCTGCCGATATTCCTGTTGAATGAACTTGGACCACCAAGCTAATTTTCACTGGTCAGGTTGATCTGGTTTGATAAGTTTAGAGGGGTTTTGGGCATTTGTCAGCTTTAAGCCCAAAGTTTACTTAGGTTTTTACACATACATGAGGGATTGCACGTGACAGAATTTTTTTCACCAGAATAGTATGCAATATCGTACAGGCAACAGATTTTTGTAACCATGCATACTTTTTACACCCAGGTCGCATATGCGCACTGAATTTGTTTTGCACTAATCAGTTGTTCCACAAGGTGGCAACACTGTCCCAGGCCGTCAAATGTATATGTAAGTATAAAATGTAAGTATAAAAGTATAATTCTGAAAGGCTATGTGGTCGACTGTACGCATACGCTAGTGTACATGTACAAAAACAAAGAAAAAACACCTATAAACAAACAAATAAACAAATATACACAGGATGTCTTTTTAATTTTTTTTTTTTTTTTTGCAATACACAAAATTGCAACTTATATATACTGTATACAACTTATATATACACTATAATTATCTATACTGTACACATACTGCCTCACATTTTCATAAAACCTAAGTAAGCATCACATCTTAATCGTATAAGTGATTTCAAATAATTAAAAAAGGTTAAGTCTCAGTTTCTCTGATGCCCAGGTCTTATCTGGAAATGTTCCAACATATCTGTTGGTTCTGGAACAACATTCCTATCAACCAGACAGATTTTTAACCATTCAGGGTCAGGTATTTGTATTATGGTTATGATTAGAGCTGGAGATAGAGTTTGAACAACATTCAGCTTTCAAGCAATCACTTCCCTCTGATTTACTTTTTACTTTTACTTTTACTTTTAGTCATTTAGCAGACGCTTTTATCCAAAGCGACTTACAAATAATAAAAAGTAACAAACTAAAAGTCAAAACTCTGTAAATATTATATATACACACACATTTAAGAAAACAAAGAAATTAAATAAAAATGACAAATGCATACAACATTTCAAAAACCATTTAAAAGAAAACAAAAAAGTAAAGGTAAAAACAATTTAAAATATTAAACAACTAAAGGTATGAGTATAATAATGCTTCTAACATACTAAGCCAAACACCATAAAATAAATGAAATATATGTAATACTTCATTTCCATGTAGTATGAAGTACTAAAATAGCTAAAATTAAATAAAAACTAAAACTTAATAAACAACCAATAAAGACATCAACACTGAGCCAAACACACGTTTTAAAAACAACAGCAACAACTTACTTACACATAGTAAGAAATGTGATAAAAACTGAAACAGAAGTGAAACAAGTAGTAGGAAAGAGGAAAAATAAAATGTGATACTACACTATATGATTTACTAAATCATTTGTGTGTGAAGGGTAGTTCTCAGTGAACCATTCAGCATTACACTGGCTTTGAAACCAAAGACAATGGCCAGACGCCTAGCATTTGACTTGGAGTCCATCAAAGCAGCAAAGAAAGTAGAATTCACTTGGGACTGAGGCACAGATGCCATTGTTTTTTACTGAGTAAACAATCCAATATTCCAGCACTGGCTGAAACTTGCACAAGGTCCATCAGATATCCTGATATCCCACAAGAGTAGACAAGCTTTTTATGCTCAGACAAGTTTTGTATCACGCTTGTATCTTGTCACGAGTTGTTTTTGCCACTTTAGTAAATGCCTCTTCCAGCACTTTCACTGAACTGTGCTCATCTTTATTTCCAACACCATACCATTACCCCAGCCTTCACATGGCACTAACAATCTCCTAGTAAAAAAAAAAAAATGTTCAAGTTCAAAGTGTTCAAGATTGAAAAACACTTAGCAACTTTCATTTAATTTGAGCAGTTCAGGAATAGCCTTCAAAGATTACAGTATAATTTGGAAAATATCTGTTATTTAATGGTTGTGGGGCTGCCAGTAATTTACTGTAGGCTTACAGGAAATGTTTATTTAAATTAAATGTATTTGTAGTTTCATGTAAATGTATTTCGTATTACTACGACAGGAGAATTTAAACTGAAAGAGAAGAAAAATCGTGGAAGGAACTAGGCTCAGCTGCAATTTTCATTTCATGCAAGCTTTGAGCAATGTGTATGTTTCTAGAATTTATTTATTTATTCATTAATTCTTTCATTCTTAATAACCATTATACAATAAAGTTTGTTTTTTCCTCCATATTTTACTTTGAGTGCCTTGGACTATGGATCCCTTCATCAAGGGCACCGGAGGAATAATTTTACATCCAAACATTCTTTGCTTGCATTTATAAGAACTGAGATAATGGTTTAATTGTAAAGAAGGCACATTTTGATACTTGTTTGTTTGTGACTTTTCTACAAATTACTGACAATGTCTGCAGCAGCATGTCACCTTTTGTAAATCAACATGATTGTAATTTTGAAGGTTACAGTTAAACTGCATTATACAGTAGTCTATCAAAAGACATTAATAGCTACAGAATCTGCTTAAATTTCACAGCTTGCATTTCTGCTTACATGGAACTGATAATGATAAGTTCTGGAAAACTTGAACAAAATACAACATGTGTGTAATTGCCCATGCAGAGTCTGACTTACCAATTATAAATATCTATTATCAATAAAATGAATATTAATTAATGACAGTTAAAAAAAAAAGTTTACACTTTATTTTAAGGTGTCCTTGTTACAGTGTAATTATACATTTAAGTATTGAGTAATATTAATTAACTACATGCGCTTACTATACATTGTTACTATACACTGTGAAAATGCTACAGTAAAAACCTGTTAAATGGTTAATGGTAAGTTCCTGTAAAATTTACAGGGAAAAACCATAAACTGACATTCCCAGAACTCCCTGCATTGTTTCTTCTTAGTTTTTTCTTGTCAGTTATATTTATTAGGGTTGTATGTTACATCTAATGTTGTTAAATTAATGTTTATTGCATATTTCAGTTTAATGAGTCTCACCATGATGGTGTTTAGTGCTTGTGTGAATGACACTGTGCACCTTCTATATATGTTATTATTTAAAAGCTGCTTGTGATGGGCTTTGGTTCATCATGTGACTTTCTCATCACCAACTGCATTGGTGGTTATCAGTATATTTTAAAGGTACAAAACAGATTTCAGTACTTCAATAGGTTGGTATATTAACATTATATCAGTTAATGAAATTACGGTATTTAACTGTAAATTTAAGTTAAAACCGTAAAACCTAAAATGTTGTTACCGTATTTTTTACGGTAGAATTCCGGCAACCACAGCTGCCAGTTTTTTTACAGTAAATTTTACAGATTTTTTTTTTACAGTGTAGGGTTAGGATTAAGGTTTAGTTTAGGGGTTACTTGCATGTAATTGTGCATAATTTATTGTTATTATATTAGCAAGTACATGTAACGTGTAACAAGGACACCTTAAAATAAAGTGCTACCAAAAAAAAAAAAAAAACAGGTGCCAAAATGTAGTCTGCACTCTATCAAAATATTCTCCACATTAAAACAACTGTTAAGAATCCTAAAGTAGTACTAAAAATCATTTATGTTATTATTGTAGTTTTATTTATTTAACTGCTATTCTGAAGTTTTATAAAACTTGCAAATTTATAGCTCTACAGTAAAAAAAAAGCATGGCCTACTTTTAAACGAAGACATTTTCTTAAAATAATTAAATAAATTTAACTCTTGCATTCTAAGTAGCGTGAACAATGCATTGTTTCAAATCCAATTATATGCGAACATGGCAGAATCAAGGCTAGTGTGAGGAGAAAATCAAGAGGCTGGAAATTGAAGGAAAGACTTTTAGGCAACTAATGAATAACACAAACAGTTGTCTAATTACTGTAGATGGCATCATTTAAAGGCTGTTCAGAAAAAAAATGGAGGGGTGATAAAGTGAGAGAGAGAGACAGACAGATACAGAGCGTGACAGGTCTGCCATGTGTGGCTGCCTTCAGCACAGTCACAACTCACTGTGGGACCCCAGTGAGGCTGGAGGCAGTTACCCTGACAACTAACCACCAATAATGATGTCTGCGGCTTTGATTGACACCTGCTCGATCTCTCTTAATAACATGTATAGAGATCTCAAACATGAATATATGGAGATCTCACTTTGCTTTTTCAGACCCCTATTTTCCGATTAGATATCTTTCATCATTTTAACAAGCAGAGCGAACCGGTGCTTCTGATTGGCCTTTTGACAGCGTTGCCTTGGTGACATACTGGGCTCTGATGGCCCCTCGGGACCTCACCTAGCTGTCGTCAGGTCCAGGCTGAGAAATAAATTGGATCTGTGTGAGAAGAGAGTAGCTAGACGACTCCTACAGAACAGTTAGTCATACAGCAACTAATTACATGAAAAAGCCTTAACCAATTTAGCGTGGGATTTTCTGTTCTTCAGGTGTCGGCTACTGCAGCCAAAAGTAACTCTGCCTGAAGAACAGAAGAGAGGACTATGTGACAGTGCGGAGAGGACAGAGAACAAGATTAGAGGAAAAGAGAGGAGAAAATTAAGGAGGATAAGAGGAGAGGAGAAGATGAAAGGGGATCAAGAGGAGGAGAGGAGAGGAGAAATAACTAGATTAGAGGAGAGGACAAGAGAGGAGAGGAAAAATAACTAGAGGAGACGAGAGGAGAAATAACTAGATTAGAGGAGAGGAGAGGAGAGGAGACGAGAGGAGATACATGGATGGTGAGAGGAGAGGAGAGGAGATAATTAAAATACAGGATGAGTGGAGAAAATTAAAATTGAGGAGTAAAATAGAGAATATTGAAGGAAGCAAGAGGAAAAGATCAGATGATAGAATAAACAAAGAGACCAGGAGTGATTAGAATCACAGGAGGGGAGGAAGGAGAGAACAAGAAGAGCAAATGAGAGGTGAGGAAATGACTGGAGGAGAGAAGAGCAGCAGATCTGACACTGTGAGGGAGGTGGAAGGCATAGTGTCACATAGCACAGCTCACAGGGAGGATGGAAAGACAGTGACAAAGATGTGACCCTGGGTTTGAAAGACAGCAAAACAAATAAAGCAGCGGAACAAGTGAATATCTCTTTCTGCTTCTCCTCTCCCTCCCTCCATCTGCTGGGTTGTCCTCAGACCTCTGTGAAATCCCAGACGATTCTATTTGGCTTTGGCTTTTCCTGTAGAGTGACCTGGATAACGGCTCCTCAGAGAATATGGCATCTCACTGAACTAGATTCAAAGCGCTCCGAGAAAGAGGTGCCTTCACACCCACAACACAAGCACTTCACTCCAGCAGCTCTACACCTGACTTGAGCACCTCAAATTGGAGAGACTTCTCAATTATTGATGTTAAGACTTTGAAAAATGTCACAAACTCTGAAGCTTCCAGGGATGAGAGGCAGAATATGCAAATCCGAGCTAAACATTGGAACTGTTAGTTTGGGTTACACTTTGAGAAGTAATTCAGAGCTTTCAGTGGCCTGGTAAACATGACAAATGCTCAGATATTTAGTGATCAGTGTAGTACAGGTAGAGTCGGTCATACACTCACACACACACACGGAACACGGGTGACCATCTGCAGTGCTATTGCTTGAATATTCTCAGTGCCTTTTTCAAGAAACCTGCCCTAATTTCATCTGACAGGGGCTGTGAGAGCCTGGAACCTGTTTGCATATGTGCTCTCTTTTGCGGACTACACCAAGAGGCCAACAAGATTTTACAAGAATTGTAAATGTACAATTCCGTAATTTGTTACAAAAAAATTCTGAACATTCTGAACAAATTCTGTCATTATCTGTCACACAAGCAATTACGGCAAAAATAAAATAAAATAAAATATTTAGAAATATAATAATATTGTATTTTTATGTTCTGAACTACTTGGCAACTAGTAGCCAGGAATGTACAGTAAATATACAGTAGAGAGGTAAGAGAAAAAGTGTAAATCCATACTAAAATCTTTTAAATTCAGGAATTTGCTATAAGAAAGTAAATGTTGACTTCCTGTCCAAGTTTAATATGCAAAGACAACTATTATTTGGCCCATTCATATTCTGGGTCAACCAATGTTGTGAGTTTATAATCATAACTACTTTTGCAATTCTAATTGGTGCTGCTAGTGGCACTGAAAAAAAACACACTTCACTTTTAACTGTCTAACCTCATTCCACTCAAGCGTATATGTTAAGAAATGTCTCACTACACTCCTGTAACGTGAGATTATAATCTATCTGTCTTGTGTAAGCAAAGGTACAGAACAAGTCTCTCTGCTAAACGAAATGCTCGAGGTAATTACACACTGTTTGTTCCAAAGCACATTAGCAAATGCACTGTTTAATATTCATGAGGAGAGATGGTGACTTAAATGGATTTGTAGTGTGTATTCCACTTGCTTCTAATCACTGGCAAAGATTCAGAGAAAAACAACAGACTAAAAAAATCTTTAGGCTGTTTTTATCTCAGTTTGTTTGTTGCAGAGTGCTTATTTAGTACCTGTTTCGTTTATTTAACTCACTTTGACCAGTTTCAGGAAGAACATGTTATGGAAGTCATGACAGTTATTCGTGTTATACAGTAGCCTTTTAAAAATGTATGTGTAGTAATTTAAGAAAGTGTTTCCTTCTACGGTAAACCAGAATTCCAGGAATTTGCTATGATTAAGTGTGAAGACTTAAGCCCCGTTCACACCAAGAACGATAACTATAAAGATAACGATATTAGCACCCACAGCAGCGAACAATATTGTCTGTTTATTCTCAACGCATACTCGTCTGCCGCTTTAAATTCATGAGGTCATTATAGCAGGATGGATTCTGATTGGGTGTCAATGTGTTTATCGTTCATCAGCCGGAAAAAAATCGTTTTGAAAGTGATTCCAATGATATTGCTTCTCTGTGCCTCTGCCTCTGTGACTCTGCTATTTTTTAATATAGAGAACGATTTCAAAAACTATATCTTTATCGTTGTCTTTATAGTTGTCACATATTTTTGACCATACAACAAAATGATGCTGTTATTCCTTTTTAAGGCAAAAATGTATGCAAGTAGAATGTAAAATAAACATAAAAAAGAATATAAAATGTATTTCATTTTAATAAATACTAATGTAATTCCCTGTTGGTTAGTTGACTGTAGACAGTATCAAGTGCAAGCTGATTGTGAAAGTAAATGTATTCCATATGCCAAACTGTATAAACATCCAACTAAACTGGAGCATGAATTTACCTTGGACTAAAAAATAAAGGTTACTTTGTCTGTATTCAGTAGGTCTGTATATTATTATAACATACCATGTGCTGAATTAGGTCTTGCTTATTTATGAATCCAAATAAACCAAAACTGGAATAAAAACGTCTCAGACTCAACGAACAGACAGTACTTTTCCAGACGACCATACACACACGTGGGACAGGAAAAACAGGCCCACGCCCCTCCACTTTGCCAACTTTCTTATGTGCCAATCACAGGAAGTTTGAGGCAGCGTGGGAGAGAAGCCCTAGGGAGGAGGCTGAACACAAGACAGGAGATTCCAGCACTCTGGAACGCCGTGAGCAAGCTCACGCAATATGAGGATTTCAGATATGTGGCCCGAGTAAGGATGACTTCATCAGACCCTGACTCTGTCTCTCTTTCTCGGCAGTTTTCCTTCACTCTTCCTGATTCTATGGCGGCATGTGGAAAGGCTGCTAGACAATGAGCATTTGGTCACCGCCTTGTTTCATTTTGCCCAGATACTACCAACAACCAGTATTCTGCCTTTAAAATCATCTGCCTTTGAGGAGAGTAGACAGCAGGTTCACACAATTGTGTGGGGCCCCACAGTCCAGTCCCGCAATTGTTATTCCCCCCACCCCCAAAACGGGATTTCTACCGAGGGGAAACCCGGAACTGATTTCTACCAAAAGGGGCCCCCGGGGACCACTTGTTGAGGGTCCCCAAAACTCTAAACACGCCTCTGAGAGCTACAGCATATCCACAAACTCATTATGAACATCATAATTGCAGCCCCTCAGTGAACAATGACTGACGGTAATGGGCACGTGAACTTGATGTTATTGGGACTACTTTATTTACTGTAATTAAGCAAGTTTTACGTCATGTGGTGCAGATCTATTTAACAACAAACACATTAAAAGAAAAAATCATCCCAACCCTTACGAAAAAGTACTGTGGTAACACCATGGTACATTGAAAGTAGGGTCAATGAGAAGGAAGACAGACAAAACAAAACAAACAAAAAAAAAATACACAAAGTAAAAAAAGTCCTGTAAAAAAAAACAGTCCAATGACTGGCAGCTACGGCTGCCAAACAAAAACAGTCAAATTAAAGTAAAATATCATAATTGAAACAAGGAAAAATCGGTGAAATAAAAATTTTTCTTTTCTGTAAAACCTTTGATGAAAATTTCTGTAAAATTATTGTTTTTGCACTTTATTTCAATTATGATACTTTACTGTAATTTTACAGTTTTTGTTTGGCAGCCATAGCTGCCAGTCATTTTACCATTTTTTTACGATTTTTTAATTTTTTTTTTATTCAGTTTGTAATGCATATTCATAGAGATTTTATAGTTCTATTCATGTTGGTTTCAATTAGGTTTGAAAAACTATAATTTTCAATTTAATGGCAAAAATGTATTTTAATTCTATTCTATTTTTAACATGAAATTCAAGAATTGTACCATTTTAATATGACCTTTTGCTTATAAATATATCTGGACATATTTTCACTTTACATCCTCCAATATATATATATATGTGTGTGTGTGTGTGTGTGTGTGTGTATGTGTGTGTGTGTGTGGAATAAAACATTTTAATAACATTTGAAAAATTAAAAACACGATGATCATAGAAAAGGTTAATTCTAAAATTATTAATGAAGGAAAATAAGCGTCATGTCATTGACTCAATATTAGATGGCAATATTTCAATATACTCCATGGTAGGCAGTGATTAGCATATTAATTAAACATGTTATTACCTAGGTATACATCCATTAATAAACATATGTAATCATACCCCAAACCATAGCAACGCTATGGTCTAACAAATAAAATGACATCAAACAAGCTGATTTGATGAAGAAAATCATGCAGGAAATCTGGTGTATGGCATGAAAATGCCTTGTCACTTGGCGTATTCTATTTATAGTGACATTTTAATTTCGCCTACTTGCAAATGTCAGAATTTTGCACTAAACGGCAACATGAAATGGACGGAAGGAGCTGAGTTAATTTGAGGGAGATCTTGTCGCAGAGAAAGAATGCAGTGGATGAAATCAATACTGGAGTCGCTCTTTGAGAAAAGAGAGCCACTGGGTTGGCGAGAGCTCTTGTAGTAAGTGCAGCTGACGCGGGCAGTTGAAGAGACTGTAATTAGCTTTATGGGAGTGTTCAGGGACTCTAGAAGCATTCGTTGTTATGTTTCTTTGCTAGCGTGCTTAAGGAGGCTTTTCAATTTGATAAACCTATAACGTAGCTTTAAAACACAGCTCCCTCAATCTTATTTAGAAAAGGTCAACTACATTTTATGTTACGGGTGTATGCCAGCACAACATCTGTGCTCTCCCTGAGGGCAACTCATTCACCTTCAAGGTTAAAGTGAGTGTTATTGAGAACCAATTAGAGGTTTCAAGTGTGATGTGCCTTATAGACGACACAATATATAGGATTGTGTGGTATATTGCCACAAAAAAGTAAAATAAAATACTAAAATGGTGTGAAGCCATCAGTTTTGTTAATTTTGATACCAGACAATAAAGTCCTTCTATTCAGACCAGTTATGCAGTTAGGTAGCATGATGTCAAGCACAAAACCAAAAGTAATATTTAGGGATGTAAAATTAAACAAAAATATAATGTGATGTATTAATTATAGTTTTTTAGGTAAGTGATTATTATTACTATATAATTACTATTTAATACCTAGTGTATTACATGTGTATTACATATGAATGAATTAAACCGTAACACTCAATATGGAAAATATAGTCCCACTTTCAAGTTCTCAAGAGTCATTTAGCTTTTTTGATAGAGGCAATATTAATATGGTTTGTTTTGTATGCATTATTTAAATGCTTTATTTTGTGTGCAATTTGCGTTTATGAAGCACAATTTATGATATCGTAGTTGTCGTTTTTTCCTCCTGATCAAGTTTTTGAAACATACTTTTATCAGATTTCAGTCTTTCACCATTCAAGTGCAGTACATAGGAGCTGTGTTTGCATAGCTGGAAACAGCTGCCCGGGGCCATTATGAATATGGCCACCGATTAAACAGACTTGCCTTGAAGGGACTTTAGATTGCATGAACTCTATCGAAACAAATGCTAAGCATGCATGAGACAAAAAGGGCAAATGTTAAATTAAGAAAGTTCATACTGTTGACATATGTATGCAGGGTCGCTGTCATGGGAGGGTTAACTGGTGTTACCGGGAATTGCCGACCCACTAAGTGTATGGGGGCTGGGCCTATGAATTCAAGCTACATTTCTGTTTGCATGTCCATTGCTCATTTTCTGAATAGAATACTGTTATATTCAAACTGTTTTGAAGTATGCAGTATATATGCACAGTATGCAAACATAATACCCGGGTAATCAACTAAATTTGCCAATATGTGCAGTATACAGGAAGGTACACTGCATGACATACTGCATCCCAATATGCAATGCAATTAACTTTCCATTTTTTTCCTTCTAAATTAACAAAGGAGGCAAATATAATATCTATGAAAAACATGTCTTTTTCATGTCATCTTCTTTTCTCATTATTTGGTGGGGGTTTGGCGAGGTTATTATTTTTGCAATTATCATATATTAATGTTTCATTTATATTATGCAAGAGGAAATGAAAATACATTTGGAAAATATGCAGAGACATGCAACTAATTCGCTAAACCATTCTGGAACCTGCTTGATCTAAAGATGGATTACAACTACCTGTACGAGATAGATTTCATGTATATTTCAAATACTGTTTTAATGAATATCCCGTCATAATGATATCAAATGTAGCTAAAGTATACACTTTTATCATCAGTATCATTGGCCTATTTACAACTCTCGGAAGATTTTAGCATGCCAATGGATATGACAATGTTAATGTATTTGGTCTGCTGTTGGTTATTGCTGTAGTTGTAGATTATTGCTGCTGCTGCAAAGCAAGTACAGGTACTACTGCCAGTACATACGTCGATACAGTGCTTTGAGTATTTAGAACATACTGCTGCTGTACAAATAGCATATACGATATCCCATAGCAGATCTATACAGGTGGAGCTGGGGAAGGTGGAGGCTTTCAAAGGAACTCTGAAAGCGCACTGCAAAATGCTCTAACCAGCCATGTAAATGTAAAGCAACATGAACCAATCAGCTGGTGCCAAGTAGTTTAACACTGTGAATATCATCAGTTTGCATTAAGGACCCATCAGAGTTTCATGACAGAACTTGGCATTTGTACATATATGACCCATTTCTGTGTGATGTTTGAGTCATATTTGCCATGTATGTGTCATAATTGGTTTCTGTGGTCATTGATTTTTCCCTCTGAGGACATTGTTTGCTAGCTCATACCTTCAGTGTATTTCCAGTGACTGGAAACAAAAGGAAGCTTCCAGGAAGATGTCTGACTTTCACATTGAGGGGCAGAAATGTGCGATAAAGCACAGCTATGTCATGAAATCTTTTTTAGATGTTTTGACTGTCAAGTTTGTTTATAGCTCATGCTTGTTGTCAAAACTCTCAGCATTATATCTTCTCTGAAATCTCAAGACAAGTGAAAGACAGGTGGTATGAGAAAGCAAAACATTCTGTGGAAATATATTGCTCTCAAAATGAGTACTTAACCTGTTTGTCTTCACAAGCAAGATATTGCGAAAACTGTAAAAAGAAGTCTGTTAGTGTTACGAAAATGAGTTCTCTCTCAGGGAATGTCAAGGAAATGACATACATTCATACAGTAACTTAGCTAGACTGACTAGTCATAAGACAATCATACTTATAATTCTTTAGATTTCAGAGTTTAAAGCAACAGGAGTTAAAAGCACAGTAACTATAGCTATAAAACTTCTTCGGAAAACAGTGTTTTTTTTTCCTATTATATTTTTTTTCTATTTTTAACCAAAAAAAGGGTGGTGTGAACATTTTTGAGCACTATAAACACATGAATTTAAAAATCGCTGTAGCTGAAAAAAGGCAGAAACAATTAAGACTGATTAAACATGAAGACAATAAACACAAGACTGTGACAATATATGGTTTAGCTATCTGTTCATCTTGATATATTTGATAAGAATAAAGTATATTAGGTGTTCAACTCAAGTCCAAACTAGATGCTGTTTCCTGCTTTAATGATGTTTAAACTGTAGGCTGCCCTTCCAAAAGCTCTTGGCCTGTAACCAATGAGGAAAATGTACATTGATTAAATACTGTCAGTTGCTGGGCCTGCAGTGTTCTGTTCTCTGCTGTACAGCCTGCCTGAGTCTTCCTTATAGAGCATATTGAGCTCTAGCTCAGCGGGTTTCTTGTCACTGCTCAATACACTCAGACACACTTTTCATTTTCCTCAATACAACCCATTATGTGATCTTTATGGCCTTAAAGGTCAATGGAGCGGCTTCCAGCTGTCCTGACAGATCATGGTGCCAAAAATACCACTGTGAGATCAGCTCAGAGCATTCTGGCCCATACACAATTCAGTCGCCATTGTTTCACACTCAACAACAATTTAGCATTTCAGCAAAAGACGAGGAACCATTTTAAATGTTGATGTTGATGAAACAAAAGTATTATTCCTTACTATTTCTTTTTAAAGCAATTTTTATAGTAAAGTATCATCAACAGACAATTTTACACTACAAGCAAATAGCTGTTTGGCTAATTTTTGACAAAGAGTTATGATAGATAAATGGATGAGCTTTCTAATAGTATCTATTGGAAAATTAGCATGCTAAAACTCTCTCTGAAGAACCTCTCTCTAATAAGGTAATACGTTTTAGCAAATCTACAACGAATACATTTCAAGACAGCTACTTTTCAGGTATATTTTAGGTTAATTGTTGGTCTGTTTGCACGTGTACAGATAGACTTTACCTGCAGAATCGCAACTAACTGTTTTCAGCATCTCACACCATTACCAACGCTGCTACATTCTGGTTTTCTCGGTCCAGTTGTATTTTAAACGCAAGGACGTCTCCTGTGTTAGCGCCCCTCAAAACATGTCAGAATGGTGTATGGTAGATATAAAACTGTCCAGTAAGTCAATTTTGTAAATGTACTGTATATTTGCCATCAATGTGTAAAAGTAGTCTTACATAAACTTTTGACTGAATAGAAGTTTTACATTTGGCATTTAAACCCTTCCCTAAGCTTGCTTAATAGACTTCCACTTATTTTCTTCCACTAGACTTTCTTATTTTCTACAGTAATCGATACTGTCACAGATTCCTCACAGAGCTTAAGTTTTATTTAACCCACAATATTTTTTAAGTTTGTCAAAAACATGCCTCTTACTCAAGGTTTGCCTTTTTCATTTGAACAGTGACCTCCGGTTTAAGCGGGCGGCTTGCAAGGAAAAGCAAATCAGCACAGTAATGTGTCATCCAGCGTGGTATAAATCTCCCATCAAGCCTGGGGAGCAGTAGACCAACAGAGGTTCACCAACGCAATGAGTCACATAGCAACCAGAATTTACCGCTTCGACGGGCTGCTGGAAACCCAGTGAGCGTTTGAGTCGGGGCCAATCACACAGTCCGCCTGGGCAGGTCATCATCAGCCGCTTCAGAGAAAACAATGTTTGTTCTACAGAACAAATAAACACAGCCCCCATCCCTTATTGAAGATACACACACAAAAATCACACACATGCACCTAAATACATGCACTGGGAAATTTGCAGCTATTAATTCCAACAAATACAATAGCACCTGGATCTCCTTCAAGACTGCCCTCAAGCAATTTTTTCAATTCTACTCTCATTTCATTCTACATGCTTTAATGCATTCTGCTACTAATAAATCCAGAAGCCACCTCTGGACTGAAGGCAAGCCTACTTCCTGTTCTGACCTTGCTTCTATAAAGAGAAAGCAAATGATTTTTTCATACAGTCCCAAGAAGTGTGTGATTTCTCTCATCATTGTCTGGGGACAAATAGCATGCAATGTCAACTAAAGCAATTGGCCGCCCATCATGGCTGTAAAGTACAAACTAAAAGGGATACTATAGTTCACCAAAAAAATTTAATTCTGTCATTAATACTCAACCTCATGTCACTCTAAACACTACTGACTTTATTTTATCTGTGATCTCCTGGCCACTTTTCTGCCCAAAATGAATGGGAAATGGAAAACTCGAAAAATCATAAAACACTATAAACGTAGTCCACATTGAAGCTGTGCACCAATTGTGTGCGCAATACTGCAAGTCGTCTAAGAATCACATGATAACGGGACGAAATATAAATTATTCACAGAAATTCTTCACACAAAATCCATGATGCTTTCACGAGAGCACATGAGAGAAGTAGAAAGGATTTAGCTAGAAGTCAGATCTTTTCAATGATTAATTGATATGGTTCATCTGGTTACAGGTGTGTTTCCTGTAAGTAAGCTTCCTGTTGTGGTGGTGTTTCCTGTAAGTAATTCGCTAACTACCAAAGAATGATATATCTTCCTGTTTGACACTGTAAAGCTGCTTTGACACAATCAGTATTGTATAAAGAGCTATATAAATAAAGGTGACTTGTCTTGACTATAGTCAAAGAAATGAACTAGTCAGTTAAGACTAACATGGCTATACATAGAAATACATGTTTTGCTTTATTTTCAAATGTTCAGTTTAATCACAGGTTCCCTCGTATGTAATATTTTGGGGTTCCCTGGTCACTTGAGCACATTCATGCATGTACACTCTCAAAATGTAATTTTCATTCTCTCGGCAAACAGAAATCAGACATAGAATTAAATTTGAATATATATGTAATGAAAGATGTAGAACATACTGCAAGTTCGCTTGCTTATTTTGAGAGCATGATCCATTTATTCCGCATTTTACGTTTACAAGAACCTATGCTTCTAACCACAGATTAAGAGCTGTACATCCAACCACATCTTTGCTACGGTTTTTGCAAATGTTCGTTAAAACTATGGCTTCATTGAAATCATTGAACAATATGTTGGTAATGGCAGAACTTATGATCAAAGTTTGCTAATGAAACAAATTGCTGAATAATGAATTTGTTTGCCACACAAAGCTATTGTATGGCTTCAGAAGACATAAAGTACAGAGTCATATGGACTACTTTTATGCAACCTTTTTGAAGCTTAAAAGCTCCAGTCCCTATTCATTGTATAGTTGCATACCAAATGAGACCAATACATTATTCAATATTTCTCCTTTTATGTCCCACAGAAAAAAAAAGAAAGTCATACATTTGGAACGACATGAGGGTGAGTAAATAAACTATTCCTTTAAAGCCACAGTACACCTCTCAAGCTCCTGTGTTCAAACAAATACAAATACGTGAATAAATACGTAAAGCTACAAAGCAAAATTAGGACAGACTGGTTAAAATCAATTCATCTCAGGGGATCAAACACATCTCCTGGCCGGAAACCGTGTAAATTACACACCCACACTCAGATTCTCATGCATTTGCACACACACAGATCCAAACCACCTGGAAACCTGTGCTGCTTTGATTGCTTTAAAGGATTTGCTGAACCAGATATTAACATTATGTCATAATTTATTCATTCTTATGTCATTCCAAACCATTATTATTTTTTTTCTTCTGTGTAATGCAAAATAAGATGTTTTTAAGAATAGCCAAGGTGCCATGAAACGGAATCATATTGGAATGACACTCTCAAGCTCAACAAATAACAAAAAACCCAAATGAACCCACCATGGCCTTTCTGATGTGAGGTTATTCCGTGAATAAATTCTGCATAAAATTAAGCATGTGGTTTTTATCGAGGTGATCTAAGGATACTGGGTTTGTTGTGGAGCATAAATGTTGAGAAATCCACCTCAAGAGCGACTAGACTCAGGTGGGTCTGCGGCTGCTCTTTTGACCCTCCAGATCGGTTACAGAGTAAATGAAACCCCAGTACCTCCACCTGAGCAAGAGCTTATTAAAAACATTCCTAATGAGCATCTTCTAATGAAGTTAGACGTGAGAATCATAAATTGGCAGGCTGGATCTCAGTGGATACTCTCAGTGACTTAAGATTGAATGAGACCAGTCCTGGGTAAAAGTGTTTTTTCAGGTTGGGACAGTCGTACCTAAATGTGAAAGAAAAACTTATTGAAGTGCTCTCAAAGGAATGTTCAGAAAAAAAGAAATGTAACAATACCAGGCTTTCTGTACCAGAAGTTCCAGGTCAATTTGGAAACCACTGATAGGCTGTAAAACTGATAAACAATATGACCTACATTAATAAAGAATTGCATAACACGCTCCTTATTTCTGCAAAGTATAACTTCCTCTAAAAAAAGGTGTGAGCTGAATATATGAAGATAAATTTTGTGTATTGGCAGAGCTCTTATCAAACTCTCACACTCACAGACCTAAAAGCTCTGATAATTTTCGTCTCCCAGCTTGCTTCTGCTTTTGCTTAAACGACAACACAGAGGGAATTAACAACAGTTATGTCTTTTTAGTCACACTTTAAATTAGGTTTCTATTTATTAACATTAAAAAATAAGCATGTGATACAATATACTTACATGCATTTTTAAATGTAACTACAATGTAATAACTTAGATTAATAATGTAGTTAAAACATCTGACATAAAGTGGGTTCATTATAGGAGCTTTCGCACCATGTAGTTCTAGGAACTAGCCAGCAGGGTCATTCCTAGAGAACCAATTTTCCCCTCGGGTTGTTTTCCTGGTTGCATTCGTGCCGACAGCAGGAACTCTGGAAGTGGCTGACAGTGACGTCTTTATTCACAGCATTTACAAACATCAACAACCAGAGAATGGAGGACGTCATGTTTGGAGCTGTTTTTGTTGTGTGTTGTGGGTTACGCGATAATGGAGATGTTATTTAAACGCTCAATTTACGAGATTGAAAGAGCATGAAAATTTGAGTAAATCTCCCACGACAACTTGCAGCATTACATATCATTGAGGCTGAGAAAAGAACATGCCCTTATCGCTGTTTTCCATGTTCATGGAGTAAATATTTTTACACGGCTTTTTGAAAATGCCGGGTTGCCGGTGTCTTGTATGCGTTTGGCCAATCAGTTTACACTTACGTCACTGGTAGTTCCTATAGACCCTACTCTGAAGTTAGGGCTGTGAAAATAATTGAATGCGATGATAATGCGCATCTCATCAGTAAAGCAGTTCTGTGATTAGTAGTAATTCTCCATCACGTGCTTTCAGATGGAGCGACATTTACTACACAAAGCCGTAGTTCACTGACAAGCCAGCAATATTGCATTCATAACTGCAGACGATAAATCGCATTCAATTATTTGCACAGCCCTATCTGAAGCAGGAGCTAAATTAGTCCCCCCAAATGGAGTTCTTAGCTCTAAATACATTCCTAGTACCTGCGGTGCGAACACGCCAAAAAGCAGGAACTTCTGCCAGTAGTTCTAGGAACTATGGAAAGGTTCCTCTAGTGCAAAAAACGCCTTATGTCTTCCTGTAAGATCCAAAAAAATATGTATAATTAATATTTAAGTCAATTGTTTGTACAATTTACTTAAAGGGTTAGTTCATCCAAAAATAAACATTACATCATGTTTTACTCACCCTCAAGGCCTCCTAGGTGTATATGACTTTCTTCTTTCAGACGAATCCAATTGGAGTCATATTAAAAATTGTCCTGGCACTTCCATGCATTAGAATGGGGGTAGGTGGGTGTTTTTGTTCAACAGTACAAAAGTAGTTAAATAAAGCATGCACATCCATAATAAAACGAGCATCACATGGCTCCAGGAGTGAATAAAAGCCTCCTGTAGCGAATCCATGCGTTTTTGTAAAAAAAAAAAAATCCATATGTAAAACGATAGTTTTGTGTGACTTCCGCTGACTGTCATACACACATTCACAGGAGACTGCCTTTCCGGAGGACGTATGCATAGGATGTATGCATAGTGCATGCACGTGTGAGTCTCGCAAAAAACAACATTTGTTTTGTTTTGTTTCTCTCTGTCACGGAGATCAACGGTGCTTACGCTACACATACGTCTTACGTCATCCGCTGGAACAGCTTCTGCCTACAACAGTTAGCAGCAGTGAGAAATAAGTATTTATAACATTTTAAATATGGATATTTTTCTTACAAAAACGCATCAGTTCGCCACAGGAGGCCTTTATTCACCCCCTGGAGCCACGTGAGGCACGTTTTAATATGGATGGATGTGCTTTATTTGACTACTTTTGGACTGTTGAACAAAAACACCCGCCTACCCCCATTCTAACACTTGGAAGAGCCAGGACAATTTTTAATATAACTCTGATTGGATTTGTCTGAAAGAAGAAAGTCATATACACCTAGGATGCCTTGAGGGTGAGTAAAACATGGTGTAGGCCTAATTTTCATTTTTGGGTGAACAAACCCTTTAAGTAAAATGAGCTAAAGTAAAACAATAGCTGAAGATTTTGTGACTAATTAATTGTATTGTATTCAGTCTCCTTAAATATGTAAAATGATAGTTTCTTAATCAGTTTGTGGTATTTTAATTACTTGAATCATTTTTATGGCAAACTGGACAGTTGATTTTTAGTTACCTGCATAAGGCTGGATCAAGAAAGTAAATATTGAAATTAAGAGCTATTTTATGAGTTTCTGAGTAAAGGGAAAGACCTGCTAGTGTTTCATTTTCAGTTACATTTGACATTTAAAAGAGTTTCTGTCATGCTGAAGTTGAAGTAATTACGTTTATAAGACATCATATTTACGGTTTTTGCCTCAAGCCATATCTAGAGACCAGAATATTATTAAGTCTTGAGGGTGAAGTTCTTTGACTCAGATCAAGGTACACCATATCAGCACTTTAGCAACTTCTTTAGAAAAAAAAATCTCCAATTGTATTAATATTACACTACTACTACTATTCTTCTGCATGGATTCATGGAATACACAATGCCTTTGTTAATGACTTGGCATCAAATAGCATACAGTTCTGTGAGTCAAACCAGAAAGAATTTAACACAGGAATTACCCTGCTAGGTGAATTGAAGCTGTTTACCAATCACTCTCATCAGAGTCCAAATGGGATTCTTATCTATCTGTGACAGCCCACACCGGCTTTAATCGAGCCATAAACAGTGGGAAATGCACATATATGTGTTCCAGAGTGGAACATATCAATTGAATTACACTGGGTTACTGATTACTCAATACAAGAAGAAATAGCTTTCTATGACTTGTAATACAATACAACTGAGAGCAGTAAGAGCACTACGAGCACTAAGTTGAACATTAGTTGCACATAATACTTAATCTCTAAGGCATGTTTCCCAAAAGAATAATTATTGCTCACAGAAAGAATCTGTGCAGGCCTGAATTTGTGATGTGTTCAACGGGGAGTCTGTGGCATTACTGTAGGGGTTCCACCAATTATTGTTTCATTTCAAACTGTAAAATTTAATGAAAAAATGTGTTAAAAATAGAACAGTAAAATAACTGCAACCATAGCTACAATATGTAGCCTAATAGAGGGTCCCTGCTCCAATGAATCATCAATGAATTGACTTTAACTGGAATAATGACTCTTTGTTATTGTCCTCTTGCATTATTGACACCCTATTTTCCTTTTTGACACTAAAACTGCTTAAAGCTGCTGTGACACAATCTGTATTGTATAAAGCGCTATATAAATAAACGTGACTTGACTTGACCAATGAACACTATATCATATTCAAAACCTGTTTAATATTGCCTAAATATCTTCTACACCTTTTGGCTTTAATAAGACTTAAGGCAAAAATGAATGTTTGAATGATCACTGTCCTTTCCAACAACAAAGCACAACAAACTCATAATTACAAATTCACAAGTTGGAAGTAGGACATTTCCGACATAATGAACGAGTGAACAAACAGACAAACAAACCAATGAACATGTTCTAAGAGTATAAAACCTAAACTTCACAGGTTAAGTGTCTAGCCAAAGAACACAACTAAATCTGCAGATTCCTTTTTAATGATAAACACCATAAGTAATGAAGACATCTATTTATGTTAGTTGTACATTTACTGAGCTACGTGTAATGTAATGCCTTGACAACATGCGTTTCAGATATTTACTATTTAAAACTATATAAACTATTTCAAAATGTTTATACGCAGTTTCATGAGCTTGAGCATTGAGAAAATACATGCAATATTATTACTTTTAAAGATTAAGGATTAAAAGGTGAATACATACGTGATCTTTCAATTATATCCACTTCTTACTCAAACCAAAAAAGCAATCCAATTAAATCATCTCTATAAAGCCCTTTCAAACAGACTACATTTAGCCAACGTAAACCAGTAATGTTGGAAATTCTCTAGCCATTCACCAACTTATATGTGATTACAGTGACCTAACACCCTCATGCGCTTCTAGTTTGGGTAATTACACGGCCAAGAAACCGCTCACGCTGAAAATTGAACTCTGGTCGCACTGGAACATAATTAACAGCTGAAAAAACTTCACAACATACCTGTGGTGGGCCTTGAAACATCCACAAGACTAGACACTAAATGTAATATGCATCTTATTTATTTCCATTTTATTTTACGGGGTTTACTGTGACTGAATACAGACACTCTCCTCTATCTGCTCATCTGCCATGATAGCCATGGTTACAGTGGTAAAGTGGCCCTACAGTAGAGGAATGCACCTGATCGTAACCATGGCACCACTTCTGTTCCCTTCCCACCCGGTGCAGTGTTGCAAAAGCGCTCCTAGATTGTGTGCACGTATGTGTGTGTTTGTGTGCGTGTGTATTCACTGTTGCGCAAGCCTGCCCAAGGGGACATGGAGCATAGTAATTCACCGTCAACATCTCCTCACAATGGTTGAGCGGACAGCTCCTGCCCACTCGCATTTGTTTACGCCAGCGAAGCCAGATGCATCACAAACGGCTACATTCACACTGCAGGCAAATGTGGCCCAAATCTGTTTTTTTTTTTTTTTTGCTCATACATGACTCAGATCTGTTTTTGTCATGACAGTGTGAACAGCACAAACCACATGGAATCTGATCTTTTCAATTCCGATTTGTGCCACTTCCATGTGGTACTAAATCCGATCCAGGTCAGATGTTTTGCAATGCGACCACAGTGTGAACGGTCATGTCGGATTTCATGCGGCTTTACGTCACTCTAGATCGACATTCGTCATAATTCCGCGCTGATGAGAGACACTTAAAAGATTTTACATACCCAAAGTTATCAAGATAGTAGCGAAAAGTAATCAGTGGAAGTACAGTTATGTGTCAGAAGTCATATGTATTAAGGTGCGTTCACATCAGACGCGAATGAAGCGTTAAGCGCAAGTGATTTACATGTTACGTCAATGCAAAGACACGAATAGACGTCCTGCGGCGCGATTCGCGCGAATCGCGCGAGTTGAAAAATCTGAACTTTGGCGAATATTCGCGCCGCGTTAACCAATCAGGAGCTTGCTCTAGTAGTGACGTGATTACGACGTAGCGAGCGGAGGCAGAAATCCGAAACAACAATGGAGGACAAAATCATCGTCGCTGTATGTGGATACCCGGAGCTGTACGATACATCTTCGTACTTTTATAGAAACAGGAATAAAAAGGATCTTGCTTGGAAGAAAATGAGTGAGGAGGTCGGACAATCTGGTAAATTGTAAAAAACGCTCTTTACCCTCTCAACAAAATCCACATCAGCCATTTCGCAACGAGACTGGAGCCGCCTGGCAGAAGCCCCTCCCATGACGCGAATTCGCGTCTGTTGTGAAGTGAATTTCACGCGCGAATGAAGCGAGTAAACTCAAAATGTTCAAGCGTCCAACTACGCGCGAATAGCGCGATTTATTCACTGTCACAGTGACAACTCCACAAGCAAAACGTGAGGGCTCGTATCATAAAAGTTTCAAAACTCTGCTGTCTTGTCACATCCTTGTCTTTATTTTTTTCATATTGCCTGCACATAATTTCGCTGGCTTCTGCAGCAGATCACACCATAAATAAACGCATAATCGCTTACTTTATAGCCGTGTTTACTTCCGTATGACGGCGCGCTGCGCAAGTGTTGCCAAAGCCACAGTTTCAACGCGGGATTGGGCTACTTTTTCCACTGTTGCCGCGGGTTGTTTTTCAGCTTCGTGGGATAACGCGACCCCACTAACGCGATATGTACCCCCCTGAACATGATTGGGATAGTTTTGGACTAGTTTTGAGAAACAATTGGCGGATTTTGTTGGGAAAATCTGGAAACCCTGTTCGTATCGTTCTTTTGCGCATGCGGGTCAGTTCAGAACCATGATCTGTTCACACTGTAAGTCTGATGTTGGCCACATTTAAAACCACAATGTGAACATCTATACAAAAAAAAATCATTGAATTGAGCAGGCTCGCAGTGTGAACATATACACATAAATTATTCATGTGAACAGTCTCTTAAGTGCACAACAATCGATAATTTTCCAGCTTTATTAAAGCCATAATTTTCCAGCTAAACCAAAAACAACAGGCTGTTGTTATGAGATATGAAATAATCATTCTCCAAATGGCTTGCTTCTCATGGGAGAGTGAGTTCAAAAGGCAAATCACCAGTAATCTTATGATTTATTAATATAAATACATTTTACACTTTGAAATTAGAAATTAGCCAAATGGATCAGTATTTTATAAGATGTCAAGCTTGTGTATAATAAAATACTTCAAATCATCAAGAAAGCTTACTTCAAATCATATTTGTGTGTAGATGTGTGGAGCTTTGCAATTTAATTACAATAAATAAATAAATAAATATATAATCTAAAAACGCGAAAGGTTTTTCGGAAGCACTATAGTAATTACTTCATTTAATATAAAAACAACAGAAATCAATGAGAAGTCTATATAACGATATAACAAGAAGTGAGTGGTCTAGGTTTTGTGAAGACTAAAAAAGTGAACCTAAATATATGAACACATAAGAACGGTTTAATAAACATTCCAAAGTAGTACTTATGGATATTAAATATCTTTTATACAATCATTAATATCGTTTTTGGATAGAAAATATCATTAGTGCTGTATAAAACAATGCAAGTAAATGGAAAGCCCCAATCTTGTCATGAAAACAAACGGGTGAGTGTCTCATCGGTTTACAGTTAAAAAAAAAAAAATCATAATCATTACGAAATCCACCTTTAATCAAACTGTAAAGCAATTAATTTCACTTCTTAAGTTGTAATCCATCTCAGCAAAGCACCACGCAGTTATTCCAAAACAAAACAAAACTTATGTTAGGCATTTAACAACTAACAGCTGGTGGGAGAAGCGTTGTGGATAGCGTTTGTTTTGGTGCGAAAGAAAGTGACAGCGAGAGAAACTCCGAGAGTAAAAGTACGGTTGAAATATATACAGTTTTCTATTATAGTATCCACATACACTACACCTCATAAACACACTTACGGATGATATTTCTGGAAGAAACCAGGTTATAACCTGGTTTTGTGCCAAAATGTCACGCGTAATTGCGTCTTCTCCAAAATGTACCATTAAAACACCACGCGTAAAATTAATAATAAAAAAAGGCAGTTGTGCGTAAAGGTGTGATCGGTACGTAAACGTTCCTCACCTGCACGAGACTGTAATCTCAACTTTTGTAGCAGGAATAGTGGCGTTGAGCGGGTCGAATTCTCCTATCGTCGCCATATTCAGAAAACCGCAACTGCTCATGCTGTTCATGATGAGGGTTCTTTTCTTTAACCCTTTTAGACGGAAGAGGACGGACGCTCGCGCCGCTTTACGCGAGAGAATTCATGGGTGATTTGGAAAGCCTGCGAGAAGGAAAGCAGAGCTTCTGTCAGTCCATAACAGGGACAGCGTCCCCTCTGCTCGCCATGAGAGAGTGTGAATGTGTTAGAGAGAGTGTGAGGTGCTGCATGGGCGAAGGAACGATGCCACACTTGGAGAATTCTTCGCTGTGAATTCATCTGAGACTCAAAACAGATTTAACACTGACAATGCCGTGACAGATACAACAACAACAGTTCAAAAGCTTATTGTATACATTATACAAGTTTCACTTTTTGAATGGAATTAGTGAAATAAATCAACTTTTTGATGATATTCTAATTATATGACCAGTACCTGTATATACATATATATGTATATATATATATATACATGCATATGTATATATGCATATACACTGTAAAAAAATGTTTCAAAAAGTTGTTTCAGCTTAAAATAATTTGTTACCCCGCTGACTTAAAATTTTTAGTTTAGTCAACTTGAAATTTTAAGTTACTCAATGTTAATTTAAGGGACAACTGGAATATTTTAGTTGCCTAAACTAAAAATTTTAAGTCAGCGGGGTAACAAATTATTTTAAGTTGAAACAACATTTTTTTTTACAGTGTTTATGCATATATACTATATCCCATATACTATATAGTATAGTATATATAGTATATGGCATATATAGATAGATAGATAGATAGATAGATAGATAGAATAGTAGAATAATATTATAATGTAATACATAAACATATAGTTAATAAAAATAAATATTGTTATATAATTATAATATTATGTATAGTATAATATAAATAGTCTATTTATAGACTAATGTTAAACCAAAACCGCTTGCATCCTTGCGACTCAATGCACAAACAGAGATGAGTTCATTATGTTGCATTGCTCTCAAATGAGGCATGTTGCATTGATTCTTTTTACAATTGCTTTAAATATAACCAGTTATTACACATGGGTAGTCATGATGAGTGTCGTGTTGAATTAATGTGGATATGCTAAATGCTGTGTCAGGTTACTCGTGGAAAAACTCTATTTTCAGGGATCAACAACTGTGACTATTGATTTATGTCTTCAGTGATTGATTACCAATTTATACTAATTGGCAAACAACTAGGGTGAACATCAATACAACCATTAAACTCCTGCAGAGACCGTTTTAGATGAATCCCCAAATGTCTAAGGAACACATACTGTATGAAATGAATCCGAGAATTCAAGACCAATTTTCTGCAGGGTTACAAATGATTCATTTTAATAATAGTGAATGTTACTGTAGCTGCTGTTAGAGTCTTTATATGAATGGCAGAATTGAATGGATTGCCTATAAGTGGCTCTTTTTGTTGAAATACAAATGAGACATTAAATATTCAAGTGGAAATGGAAATAAAAAAGACCTTTTGTGTGCTCTCATACTCTAAAGCAGATGTTTTATGGGCCATTGTTTGTTATAGAAAGTGACTGATCGTATCACGCTTGTAATTATTTTAGGTAACCGGTTTGCCACCCAGCATTTAGTAAACGCTTGCATATGCGCAATTGTTTATACGGAAAAATCCAAATTGCAGTAGAGTGGTTATACATTTAGTGAAGACCTACTTCTATATAATAACAAAGCAATTATATGTATTATAATTATACTTTTCATCTAATATTTCTTTTTTATTTCAGGTAACGAAAATGATTTTTAATAGTTTTTAGTTAAAAATAATAACACTGATTCTGATTGTCCATCCAGCATTATAAAAATTTAATTTAATTTAATTCTTTTATTTTATTTTTTTTATTTTTATAATTTTTTAAAATTGGATCATTTGTTTTTTTTGTTTTTTCACTTGCTTCAGGATCCTTTGGAGTGGAGTTTTGTCCCACAAGTGGGGAACAGAAAATGGGAAACCCGGAGTGGAGCTGGAAAACCTGGAGTGATCAAGTGAAGAAATTGCTGTCCCCACTTTACTCAAATACTCTGTTCCATTCTGTCTGTTGCTTGGTGGCATGCTAACATTGATGCTTTGGCTTTTTCGATGTGAAAACTATATGTAAATTTATAAAATATACAAATTACCTTGCTTTTGGCATATATTGCTTGATTTTTTAATTTTTTTTAAAAAGATTTTAAACTTTTAAATGTAAAAAAATAGGAATTACTAGTCATTTAATAATAATAATAATAATAATAATAATAATAATAATAATAAATTCTAAAAAGAAAAAAAAAATGCACATGTTCTTTCACACGTAGTCAGTTTTTTTTTTGCCATGATAAAAACTGTATTGGGCAATCAGCATCCAGGGCTGTAATTTTATGTTTTTTTCTTTATCTTAATGTCACTTGCTTACAAAAATTATGATGAAAAATTAGACCTCATCTCAGCAGGTCATTTTCATTATCTCTTCATCCGTACACATCAGAGAGTGGATTGCTTCATCAGAAATAGCCTTTAAATCAATCAGAATGTCTCACCAGAAAGAACAAAGACCTTTGATTTGTAATACACACTCTCATCAAGAGATAAATCATGGCATTCACAGAATGAATTTTTATATTCAGTTTTTTGTTTCGTTCGCACCTTGTTCATACTGAATACAGTATCCAATTCTTCTAGTAAGGGCAGATGAATGACTGACATTACAGCAGAGAACGGATAGATGACGTGAGGGTGTTTGTGCTTGAGCTGAGAGATTCCTTACAGCTGAGTGAATTCCCTCTTATTCTAAATTTAGATGAGTGCCTTGTGAGATGGAGACAGCTGCTGGGCGCTGAGGTGCTGTGTGTAAGAGATGGTCTCGGACCATGTCCGTCAGATACGATGTTATACAACAGTTAGCTATTTCTTAATCGAGTGCTGCAGAAAGGAGTACAAAACCCGGAAATCAGTTCATATTTTTCCACTTCCAGACCCATTGTCCTGAAGTCAGTGGGTTTGCTGCTGAACACAGTCCAAACTGGACTGGAATTGTTTGGTCTTGTCAACTCTAAACTCTTAAACTCAGAATTTGTTTTGGACAAGAGGCCACAGGTGTTGCAGAAGTGTAACTAGTGCTACTAATATATATATATATATATATATATATATATATATATATATATATACACACACACACGTTTATGAACAGATATTTTTAATTAGAGCCACACTAACATCTAATTGGTCATCTGTTATATTAACATTAATGGGTAAAAAGTATCAAATTAAAATGTGCATGGATTCAAATTTGTTATGCTGGGGTCAAAGGTCATTTTTGAGGTGCATTAAGGTTGGTTTAAATCCATAATTATTAATTTTAAAATAAATTTTTGGTTTGATTAATATTACATTGAATTGCATTTTACTAATTTGTAAGAGTGGTAATTTTTTTTTTAGATTTTGCCAGATTTACAGAATTTTGGGTTTGTGCCCAGGCCATGATTTTAATTCAGAAACACTCAAAGCTTCCAAGCACTTTTTGATCCCCGATACAATGATAAATGTCAATGTATTTTTTTTTTCAAATAGTCCCTTTAATGTAAAGACCATCTACAGTATATACATACACTATATATGCCAGTTCACCGTCCATTATGTGTGCACTGCCCCCTAGTGATATTACTCTGACCCTGCAGTTTCACTACTCGACATTATATCAAGTACAGTACATTCATGTAAGACTAAAACACTGCAGAAACACCTGTAAGATTTTGACAGATGCAGTTTATTTCACTCGCCATCTGACATTGATAATAACTACACTACATAAGAGGAAATATATTTGCAAAGCGTACTCAAAGGTTTCAACCGGAAAATGAAAAAGAACCAGTTCAGACTTTATAAAGAGGTAAAACACAAAGTAGACAGAGACACCGGTGCAAATAACATTGTACCATTCCAGTGCAGTTAAGACTACAGTACAGTTGCATTGAGATCTGTGACTTGTCGTAGTTCCATTGGAAAGATTCACACAAAGAGAGTCTGACTTTGGTCAGCAGACATCGGAAAAGAGCTGACATCAATATTAACGAATAAGTTAAAAGCATATCGGTTCAGTCCAGTCAACAATGACGTTCACAAACACGTGTGCTTCTTAAGCACTGCTCATACGGCAGTCTGTGATGCCCAAAGCCCAGCTTTAGGACTGTGCCACATCAAAAAACACTTATTGACCTACAATATCCCCCTTTACAGTCAGCAAACAGGGCACTTCAACACTGTAGATGAGGAAATATACAGCAGTTACAACAGGAAGCATCACATTGTTAGAGGAAATTCTTGTAGGAAGCCAAAACCTTCACAGTGACCTTGTGTTCTCATTAGTGAAGGCCGTCCTCTATAGATCCTTTCACTTGCCAGATCTTGACTGTCCGGTCACTGTGAAAAAGCAACGAGAGAATTCAAATCAATAATTTATACACTATTACTGCTCACTAGAAAGCAGTGTTAGTTTCTATATTTTCTGAAAAGTTAGTGAGTGGTTGTGGGCCAAAAGCTGCCACAATTCTAGGCTGTTGAATCCTGAGTGATTGCTAAGGTGTTGCTATGTGGTAGGTGTATATGTATATGTTAATATTTCAGTTTACTATATTCAAAATACTTTGATAATTTAATGACTTATTAACTTGGGCATGTCCATCCATAGAACAACAAGTGAAAATGAACAACTATTACCAATGAGCAACTACTGATCCATGATGTTCCCACAATGTTGTAATTACTAACTGACAACCTCAAATTTTCAGCATGGCAATGTAAACAGTTACACTGTGGCAGAATGTGGCTATGCATTGGCTAGCTAGGGTTTTGGGTTAGGGTGTTTGGTTGTTACCAAGGTATTGCAAAGTTGAGTGGTTGTTAGCGTAAGCTAAAAGTAAAAGTGTAAGTTCTGCTTATTTGTATATATGTGTGTGTTCTTTGTTGATATCTGAATGCCTGTCACTCACTCTGAGGCGGTAAAGAGCTGACTGCTGTTTGTGCAGATGTCATTGACAGAGCTGTCATGACCCCTTATTTCTCCCAGAGCTCTAAGCGTGTCTGTGTGCCAGAATTTGAGCAGTCCGCCCTTGCAGCCACTCATAACAGCTCTGGAGCCAGGGACCACCGCCAGAGAGCTCAGGAGATCAGAGTGAGCCTGTTCTACCTGCTGCCAGATGAAGAAAACATGCAAACAAATCAATTACAGCAGGATAACCGAACGTGTGAGGGCTTTTACTGTACTCAGTCTTTATGTGTGATAGTTAACAGTTATTTCAGGATTTATTTTTAGATATAAACTCTGTTCCAAACTCTAGAGATCTGTCTACTGTCAAAATACAGAAATATCTGAAACCAAGGAACCGCTGTCCCAAATAACTGCTACTAAGATGAATGGAAATGCTAACAAATAGCTTTTTCCAAGTATTAAAGGCTTTAGGCATTAGCATATTGCTAAGCTAATGACTTACATGAAACGCTAAGAGACTAGACTGCTAACAATTGATTTTAAAAGCATGCAGCATGTTATCCTAGTCTAGCATCAAAATCTTCACAAAGTTGATTGCAACAGTTTTGTTTTAGCATGTGGCTAAGCTAAATTAGGCTAAATATTGTGTAAAATAGCCATAACCATTTTCTAAGAGTACTTATTCAGTATTAAAATAAACAGATGCCTATTTATAATAATATTTTATCTTGATTCCATCTTAAATGACGAGTACAAGGACTGAGCTTCAAAGAATACATGGAATGTTGACTCACATTTGAGTCACAGTGAGATCTTAAAAGTAGGCACCACAGTTTTGCTGTTTGGAACAGATTTAGTTTTGGGAATGATGCCTGAAAATGCTACTTAGGTAGGCAGCTCACAAGGATTTGGAACACAGCCATAGTGTTTACCGCAAAGCCGTCTTTCCTTGCAACGTTACTTACCTCTTGTAGTTGTTTGCGGGTTAAGTCCCATTTTTTAATGCAGGAGTCTCTGGCAGCAGTAAAAAGTGAATCGCCGTGAATGGCCAGAGCTTCCAGCCCATCCTGATGGGATGGGTCGAAATGATGTGTGGCGCTGATGCTGCCCTGAGCGCCTTCCACCACGTCAAACATCTGCAACACAAGAAAATAAAAGCCTTAGAGATGCATCACGAGTCCCAAAAAGCAAGTCTATCAGAGTCCAAAAGCATGTTCCCGGATAGCCATTTTGTTTCTTGTTGAACTTGAGGCCATATTAATAGTATAAACTACAGTTTGTGTTCAAGCATCCATAAATGAGCTGCAACAGCTTGTGTAATTGTGCATGAGCCATGACCAAAAGGTGAAAATTATCATATGGAAATCAGCATGTGCACCCATATAGACTCTTACATTAGTTCACAGAGAGCATGTTAGAATGTCTGAACATACCTTCACGGTGTGATCTTTTGAGCCTGTTATGACCACATCTTGACCCTTCCCCATCTGGTCTACCGTAAGACACATTACCGGCCCCAGATGTCCTGTCAGTTTTCCAGTAGATACAAACCTGACGACAACACAAACACATAACGTGTAAATGGAGATTTAATACACTACAATGACTTTTATAGATTTTAAAAGGCGTCTTATACTTGCCAAGTACAAAATGAAAAATACAGATTATATTGCATGTTAGCTTGCTTATTTCAAAAGCATGATCTATTTAACACTTTTTGATTGCTTGGTCCAAACCTGATTTTGACTACTCAATATTTTGTTTGCACTACTTTATTTTTTTACAGAACAAAACGTCACACATTTGCATCATTAAAACGACAACTGTTTACCCCTTTTGATGCAGGAGAATATTGCAAAATGCATACACCATTGATCGCTTTACTTTTATACTTTGCTGGTGTGTACACAGCTTCGGAAAACAGCATTCAAATCATCCATACAAACCAAAATCTGACATCAAACGAACCAGTGTGCCCCAAAATGGCTAGCGTGAGTCATGCAAGTCATGCATGTCAATTAGCATGTCATACTAACAAGAAAATATGCTTGGGACCACAGGTTGAGAGCTGTTGTTCCAATCACACAAACTGCAAACCACATTGGTGGTTTCAGAAACACTGAATTGAATGTTGGTAACCACGGAACTTGTGACCATAGTTGGCTAACAATGCTTTTGGGAAACACACCCCAGGTTAGTTAAATGAGTACATTAGCATGTCTTCTACGATCCATTTCCTCTTTTAGGTCACCTATTGTTATGGTTGCGTTTTAAGGAAATATAGCTAGTTTGAGTGTACAAATTAGCGTGACGATTTGCGTGCTGCCACGTGAAAAAAAATAAACGTGCATTCTTAATGGCCACATCTGTAGATGAATAAAACAACATATAGTTTAATTTGAATATTTGAAAGTAACATTATCACCATGAGCACTATAAAATGCATTTCTTAGTTATAGTCCCTACAGTCTTTGTTTAGTACCTTCTCAAGTCCCACATCCTGACCGTGTTGCCTGATGCAGCATAAAGGAATGTTCCGGAAGAATTGAGGGCGATCTGATTGATCTGATTTTCTCCTGGAGGAATGGCAACAGAACTGCTTCCACACGTGTCACCTTGAGACACCTGTCCAGAAGATCTGAAGAAGACAGAGAGCTAAAAATGAGCAACCATAGGTAAAATATTTAGAAGCATTAGAGAACACTGGCTTTCAATAAATTACACAGTACCAGGATGACTCACGTGAGGGTGCGGATGCATTTAGCGGAGTCACGGATGTCCCATACTTTGACATAAGCAGTAGAGACAGTGAAGACCAGGCTGGAACAGTATCGGACTGACACTACACTGCTGGGATGATCTCCAAGAGACATGATCTCCTGACCCGTTACCAGGTTCCACACCTTACATGTGCGATCTGAGATAAAAAAGGGATGGATGGGGATAAAACACAATGTTTATTATACTTGTACTTGCAATGCATTCAGGGTAAAATTGTGTTACGGAACATAAAAAAACAAATGTAGTAAGTAAGGTTAATAAGTTATCATTAAAATATTAATGGAATGATTTAATTAAGTATAAATGCTACTAGCGCATGGCTAGTTTTCATTGTGCCAACAATTCTTCTCTTCCATGTCAGAAGAAATTGTTGAAAAAAGCCATTATTTTTGTTTTCTTTGCGCACAAAAAGTATTCTTGTAGCTTCATAAAATTAAGGTTGAACCACAGATGTCACATGGACTATTTTAACAATGTCCTTACTACCCTTTTGGGCCTTGAATGTGGTAGTCGTGTTGCTATCTATGCAGGGTCAGATTTCATCGAAATATCATAATTTGTGTTCTGAAGATGAACAAAGGTCTTACGGGTTTGGAATGACATGAGGGTGAGTAATTAATGACAGAATTTTCATTTTTGGGTGAAAATGATCCAACCCCCTTGCTATGGATTGAATGTACTACCTAAATTTTTAGTTAGCTAATAATAATTTCAACTCAAATCACCAATTTACAACAATTTGTCTGTTAATCAACTGTATAATATATAGGATAATATATAAATTGTCATTATTGCAAAACAAACAACCAGCTGACTGTGCATGAGGTGACATTTAGTAAAGTTAATTATATACTCCTTTGTATTTTACTGTAGTAAAGACCTGTTTGTAAGGCTGTAAGTCTTTACATGAAATACAAAAAAGTTCACTGACCCTTTGAGCCGGTGAAGAGCAGATCATCAGTTGAGTCCACACACAGCAGGGGTTTCGTATGACCCTCGGCCACATGCACACACTGGAGTCTGGCTGCTCGACTGGAACGGGCCGCCTGAGCCGGGCTTGCTGGACCTCTGGACCAAAAACACATGATACTGATGCATTAAACATTCAGTTAAATCAGACTAATAAAACACACCGGCTCCATTTCAAACTGTAGTAAGCTGCCTAGCTAGAGAGCAATTTTAGGCATCATAGGTTGTTCTAAAGGAGTGGTCAAAAATAACAGTTGTTCTGTGAATTTTTTCCAGAAAAATCCATTCATTTTAATGAGGTTTATTTTAATAAGGAATACAAGGTGTTGGAAATTTCACATGAAAGCAAAAGATTGTCCCACACAGATTTCGCAAACAGGTTCAACGGGTGTAGCAATGTGAAGCACAGTTCCCACAGTGGTCAACTAAACCACTTTCTGTTGGTCACTGCAGTGAATCCACATTACCAACTCGTTGCAACTCGTTGCAAAATCTGTGTGGGAAAATCTTTCGCCATCGCGTGAAACCTTGAAATGACTGGATTCCTTTAAAATCCAAATTTTTAAGGGTCAAAATCCAGTCATTACAATAGGCATTCACACGATCATAAACTGTTGCCAATGGACAATGGACCTTTTCTGGAAATATTTTGACAAAATTTTGCTCATGTGACCAGACCTTAAAAAGTTGGTTCACCCAAAAATTAAAATTCTATCATCGTTTACTCGCCCTCGTTTTGTTACAAACCTGTATGAGTTTCTTTCTTCTGCTGAACACAAACAAAGATATTTTGAAGAATGTGGGTAACCAAACAGTTGATGGTAGTCATTGACTTCCATAATATTTCTTTTTCCATATTATGGAAGTCAATGGCTTCCGTTACCCACGTTCTATCAATACTCTAAATTATTATTTTGTGCTCAAAAGAAAAAAGAAACCTGGAACATCTTGAGGGTGGGTAATTATTGACAGAATTTTGTTTTTGTGTGAACTGACCGTTTAAGACATGTTGTACGTGGAGGGAAAAGAATTGATTGGAGAAATTGCAAACAATTTCATTACAATAAATTACATCCTCTAAAGCATCCTCATAATTCTGGAATTTTGAATGAGTGAAGGCCTTTGAATTAGCAGATATGTGTATGTACATGTCCAAACTGAATACCACAGACTATATGCAGTTTCACAACAAGAGCCGCCACTCCTACATTAATGCAGGATCAGACAGAGAAAAGAATTATGGGAAGATCAAAGAAAATCAGGTTTTGAAGTTTCTAACACAACATCAGTCCCTGAACAGAACAAATCAAAATTGAAAAACTGCAGCTAAACATCGGAAATAATGCAAAAGTGGTTATTTTGTTATGGGAATGAAAGTATGGATGTTCACTTTAGTAATACAAGACATTTAGAACATCTGCAAACAAATTTAGCAAAGATGTTTGGAAGGAGGACATTTATGAGTAGCAAGCCATTTCTTACTGTTTGTCCAGGGTTTTGGTTCTTTCTGTAGGGTTCTGGCTCCTGTCCTGAGCTCTTCTGCGGGTGAGAGGCGAGCGGTCCAGAGACTTCCTTTCTGTAGCCGTGGGAGATCTGGCACTGGAGCTACAGTATGCATTAGACAAAAGCCAGTGTGAGTAAAAAACATCACATCAGACATGACTGTAATGTTTATTAGGATGTGTCAGCATGTTTATGAAGAGTTTAGAATAAAGGAATGGCTTTTTCAAAAATTATTATGAAAATATATGTTTTCATAATACATGGATTTGACTTTTTTCTGTTCGCCAAACACTTACACAGCATTTGTCTTGGATGCTAAGCTAGAGGTGAAGGCCATTGAGTCTCTGTCCCCTAAGTAGGGAATGGGTGCCGGTTCTTTATGTCCTTCTGGACACTCCACTACAGGAAGCAGAGGGGCAGAGAAATCCTCTGGAGGGGCGTCAGGGTCACCAGTGTTGGCATACAGCAGCTCCATTTGGGTGGTGGTTCTTCTGCGAGCCTAAATTTATCATATACTCAAATAATGAATTTATACATCAGGGAAAAGGATTATTTTATCACGCTTTTGTCTTATGATCTAGTATTCAGCTAATTTAATGCTCTCAACATTCTTTTTTTCTCTTCAATGAAGATAATTAGGGCTTCTGTTACTGTTATTATTGTTGTATGATAAACTATTAGTCTGTAATTATCAATTAGTTAAACCATAATTATGTGGATAACACAGTGGGAAGTAAATAATACAAAACCAAATAGGCTATTTTAACAAGCTACTTGTCACAATAGGTTTTGATCACACTGTATATAATTTGTTTATTATTAAATAGTTTTTTTTTTTTTAAACATACAGCTGTGCTTATGAATTTACATGCCCCTTGCAGAATATGCAAAATGTTAACAAAATAAGAGGGAGCATGAAAATTGCATGTTATTGTTTATGTAATACTGTCCTGAATAAGCTATTATTCTGTTATGTGAAATAGCTTATTCAGGAGAGTACTAAATAAAAGTCATTTTTTATTATTTAGTTCAAATTCTTAACATATTTGCATATTCTCTGCAAGGGGTATGTAATCTTATGAGCACAACTGTATAAATTAATAATAAAACAAATAAATGTGCAGAATTACTAATGTTCTACCTTATTCCTGGCTTTGGTTTCTCCACAAAGTTTCATGAGATCCGAAGCCAAACAACTACAAGAGACACAGAAACAGACGTTGCTATTGATTGAAATGCACACCGGAGCCAAATAACTGTTTGCTGATGAAAATGTTATATACAGTAGTGCCTCCAAAAAGCGCACAACAAACAAATTCAGACGTAGATTAAATTAGCCTTCACTAAATGACTCAACAACTGAATGGCATCAAGACAAATTTACAATTGCGTTTAAACAGTTTTATTGGCTTGACTGTAGTGCTTTACCTCTTCTCTGTGGCTGGACTCTGTGCTGATTCATCGCTGCTGCTTTCATCGCCATTTTCTGAGCAAACACACATACACACACACTTTAGCATCAGAAACACTTGTGCTCCCTCATTTTTAGCTTTGTCTGTATGATATCAGTGAACATTATTATTCAAGTGACATGCATCATAGTGTAGTTATCACAACCCTGAATTCAACAGAACTAGAGGAGAGGAGATATGGTCAGTCTACAGCCAGGACACCAGCATTAGGGTTGTGAACATTTTTTTAAGGATGTGTGGTCACTAAGTCAGACACAGAGAAAGGAAACCAGTTAATGAATATGTAGTTCAGATGGATCCATCCAACTACAGGGGTGGCCAAAATTATTAGAACACTATATTTTCACCAGCTAAAAAATGGTTTTAAGTCTGTTTTTTTTCTATCTTTTGCTGTAGTGTGTCAGTAGGAAATATCAGTTTAGTCTGACAAGTCAGTGCTCCACACAGAGATCTGATCTGATCATCATCCAGTCTGTCTGGAATGACATGAAGAAACAGATCAAACTGAGACTAAATCCAGAAGAACTGTGGCAAAGTCTTCAAGATGCTTCAAGAAACCTACCTGCAAAGCTAGCTGAAAAACTATGCACAAGTGCATCTAGAGCAAAAGCTGCTTTAAACACAAAGGATGGTCACACCAAATGTTGATTTAATTTAGTTAATAGAAGTTAATTGATAAAGAAAATCTATTCAATACATTATTTATGACAGCATCCTCATTTTACAGCATTTTTACACAAGTGCCTAAAACTTTTAACAGTACTGTAGCTTTGCAGGTAGGTCTCTAGAAGCATCTTGGAGACGTTGCCACAGTTCTTCTGGATTTATTCTCAGTCTCAGTTTGTTCTGTTTCTTCTTCAATGACTTTGTCTCGAACTGATTTACTGAAATAGAAATATATATCAAACTTCCCATATCTACCTGCATTTTTGCTAATGTAGTTTAAATCTCTTAAATGTGCTGTTAGATATTTTTATAAATATGCTATTAAAAACATCATAAGGAATTGTCGAGAAACTAAGAAATGTAATATTGTGTAATATCTTTGCAGTATTCACAATCTTATTATTATTATTATCACACAGTATAATACTGGAATTAGAGCTGAATCTAGCACTAACAGCTAGAAGACTCTACATCCTCCAAGGGTCTTCTTCAAGCACTTAAGACTTTTTAAGTGCTTTTATAGTTGATGCTCCAGTTGAGAGACATGTTCCTCAAAAAGTAAAGTCCACAGGGGGTTTAAGCAAGACCCATGCAGCTCTACGCTACTGTTACTGTCTGTTAGTCTGAGGGAGAGACACATGCATTGGTGGACAGCTCTAGTGGCCTCTACTTACCCGATGGCACGCTACCTAGTTCTGTTTGAATTCAGGCAACAAAAAGACAAAAGCCAATCAAAATCAAACTTAAAATGTACAAGTCTAGAGAACGAAAACCAAACAGCTGAATGTGAACGTGTTTATGTGTGTCAGACCTTGGAGAGCATTTCCTAGTAGAGCGTCCAGCTCAGGGTTGAGCTCTGCTTTCTCCTTCAGCATGTGGAAGAGCAGCTGGTTCTGTGTGGCGCTGTTTATCTCTGTCTGTTTCAAACGGCCCTCCATCACTTTGATCTGAGACTCCTTCTGTGCAGCTTGTAAGCCCTGAGAACAGTCGTTGTTGGAATTACAAATAATATAAACCTATATTATAATAGCAATCTTTTATCGAGATTATAAAATCCATGTGGAAAAAGTCCTGGCCTACATTATTGAATATTCAGTTGCACTCAAAAAAGGGATGTAAATATGGATGTTAAATGTATTGTGAATGTCTTTTTGTATTATCAAAGGTCTTAAAGGAACACTTCACTTTTTTTGAAAATAGGCTCATTTTACAACTCCCCTGGAGTTAAACAGTTGAGTTTTACTGTTTTCGAATCCATTCAGCCGATCTCTGGGTCTGGCGGTAGCACTTTTAGCTTAGCTTATCATAGATCATTGAATCGGATTAGACTGTTAGCATCTCGCTCAAAAATGAGCAAAGAGTTTCGATAATTTTCCTATTTAAAGCTTGACTCTTCTGTAGTTACATCGTGTACTAAGGCCGACGGAAAATGAAAATTTGCGATTTTCTAGGCTGATATGGCTAGGAGCTATACTCTCATTCCGGCGTAATAATCAAGGAACTTTGCTGCCGTACCATGGGTGCAGCAGGCTCAATAATATTACGCAGTGCCTGAAAGTAGTCCCCAGCTAGGTAACTAGTTATGATATAGCTGAGGACTACTTTCAGTCGCTGCATAATATTATTTTTCATATCAATATCATTATAGCTGCGTAATGGTCATTTTTGAGCGAGATGCTAACAGTCTAATCCGATTCAATGATCTATGCTAAGCTAAGCTAAAAGTGCTACCGCCAGACCCGGAGATCGGCTGAATGGATTCAAAAACGGTAAAACTCAACCGTTTAACTCTAGGGGAGTTGTAAAATGAGCCTATTTTCAAAAAAAGTGGAGTGTTCCTTTAACTCATTCAAGAGATTGTTAATCATTATAACCAAAGATATTGTAATTAAGAATACGCTACTGTAGATATTTACGCTACTAAACTTAATTTTTGATTAGTAATATGCATTGCTAAGAACTTCATTTGGACAACTTTAAAGGCGATTTTCTCAATATTTAGATTTTTTTTACACCCTCAGATTCCAGATTTCAAATAGTTGTATCTCGGCCAAATATTATCCTATCCTTACAAACCATACATCAATGGAAAGCTTATTTATTCAGATTTCAGATGATGTATAAATCTCAATTTCGAAAAATTGACCCTTATGACTGGTTTTGTGCTCCAGGGTCACATATTATATTGTATGCACTCTGTGCTGCTTTTCCTAAAATGTCTCTTTTGCACATGTACAAAAGCACACATGTCCAGTATTTATGTAAATTTCTTGTACAGTCTCTCTCAGATTATGTGTATGTATAGTCAATTGTTTTTCTTGTACTTCTATTGTTGTATGTTTATACTGATGTTTAATTAGTATGTAGCACCGTGGTCCTGTGAGACATGACATTTCATTTCACTATATGTCCACACATGTAGCAGAATGACAATAAAGCTCGACCTGACTTGACTTAAATTATATTATATTACATTGCTTATTCCATTATATTTTCCAGTAGAATGTCACAAAAATAAGTTTTCAGTTAAAAAAACAAACAAACAAAAAAAACATTTAAACACCTGAAAGTTGGCCCAATGTCAATAATTTAAAGCTAATATGTTAAAACGCAAATATTGACCAATGTAAGTATAATTATTGATTTATTAAGCATATCTATTTTCAAAATTAAAATCTACTGATGAGCTCCAGTACCTTATTGATTGCCATTGAGAGAAAGTGGTCGAGAAGGACACGGGCCTCTGATAGAGTGCATGAGCTGATCACAGCAGAGACGTCCACTGTATCTCCCTCCTCCTACAGCGAAAAAAACATTGAATCAGACATTTCTGTTCCACAATGCAATACTGTGCATAACACAATTTCCTGTTTCCCACAAGCACCTTGGCCTCTTCCATCTGCATGATGTTGGCCTGGCAGTCTGCAATGCTGTCGTTGATGTAGTCAATGTTAGCAGTCAGCGACTCCATCTCTTCATTGAGAGAAAGAACAGTCCTGTCGGCATCTGTGTCTTCGCTAGCGATCTTGTCTCTCTTCCTCATCACTTTCTCTCGGCGTTTGGTCAACTCTTCACGTTGCTGTGCACGCAGAATTAAAAGAATAGTTTGTCAATTAACTCTTTGCTCAAAATAAAAAAGAAGCATGAGACTATGAGTCTACATTTTGTCATGTTTGATGAAATTTGTTTAGTAAAAATAAAAAAGTCATAATAAAAAGCTGTTCTTGGTCACCTTAAGCAAGCGGTTCATGTCAGTCTCCATATTGGAGATGGTCATCCTCTGCATGATGATGTCACTAATGCGCCGCTCTAGCGACTGCCATTTCGCCCGTGCCGTCCTGGTAGAGTACACTCCTCCTGTTCTCATCTGGTACTTTCTGAAATACAAGTATCATGACCGCATCAGTCACTCAAATACCCATGAGCCAACCCTTCTGAAATGAAATGCACCATTACCTTGTCCCATTAGGAGCTGTGGCCCCAGCAGTTTGTGGTCTTATATTAGCCATACGGGATGAAGACTCCTGCAAAGGCTCCGGTAAACTGATCTTACGGTTAACCTTGCCTGATGCTGGTCGCACTTGGCGCCTCAGGGCAGTTATCTGATTCAAAGCAGCAGGAAACAAAAAAATCTTAGTATTGTTCTATATGTGTTACAGTGTGAGTGATTAAAGCCATGGTTCACACAGAAATTAAGATAATGTTATCATTCATTTACCCTCATGTTGCTCCAAACCCCTAAGACTTTTATTGATCGAAACACAAATTAAGCTATTTTTAACAAAACCTGAAAGATTCCCGCCACTGAAAGTCCAATCCACCAAAACCTTTGACACTTTTTGATTTTTTTTTCTTTTATTTTCTCGACTTATTTTTGTATTACACTACCTGTCAAAAGTTTTTGAACAGTCAGTTTTTTTTTTTAAAGAAGTCACTTCTGCTCACCAAGCCTGCATTTATTTGATCCAAAGTATGGCAAAAACAGTTCAATTTTGAAATATTTTTACTATTTAAAATAACTGTTGCCTATTTGAATATATATTAAAATGTAATTTATTCCTGTGATTTCAAAGCTGAATTTTTAGCATCAATACTCCAGTCACATGATCCTTCAGAATTCATTCTAAGATTCTGATTTGCTGCTCAAAAAAACATGTATTATTATTATTATTATGCTGAAAACAGCTGAGTAGAATTTTTTCAGGTTTCTTTGATGAATAGATGAATTTATCTGAAATAGAAATCTTTTGTAACATTATAAATGTCTTTATCATCACTTTTGATCGATTTAAAGCATCCTTGCTAAATAAAAGTATTTTTAAAAGTAAATAGCTACAGCTATCAAACCAAACAAAAAACGTAATTCCCAAATAATCCTGATTCTGTCACCTCCTCTGCCCTCCTGCGCAGAATGAGCTCCTGCTGTCTCTTTTGAGCCTCAAGCTGCCGTAGCTGGTGCTAAACGAGACGAGAGAAAACAAAAGAAGAGAATGAGCAGGAATTGTGTCTGAAAATATCCCATAATTCTCTGGGGCTGTTCAGGGTACACTGTGTCACCTCTTGTTTGCGATGGTCTTTCTTGAGTGTGGCAATCTCTCGGTTGCGGCGGGTCTCTGTGGTTCGGGTCCTCTCCTGATGTTCTTTCATCTGTTTCATCAAAACCACCTGAGAACAACAAAGCCACCATGACAATGATTAGACACCGTTGCTACTTTAAGTGTAAATGGCCCCACACACAAACAAACCTACCTTGGTTTTCTTCATCTCAGTAACTTCCTGCTGTAGCTTCTTCAGCTGTTTCTCGTACTGTGATTGGTTCTTCAGAAGGCGTGCATGTTCCTTCTGTGCCGACTGCAGTTTCTGCAACTCCTTGTTCATTGAGTTCAACTTCTTCTCGTATTCTGACTTTATCTTCTTTGCTTTCTCCTCCGTACATGACTCCACAGAGCCTGAACAGAGATGTGAATAGAAATTTGGACTTTTAGGTCTCACTTTATTTTAAGGTCGAATTCTCGCCATTAACAACCCATTAACTATGAATTTTGCCTCAATAAACTTCTAATTTGCTGCTTATTAATAGTTAGGTATTGGGTAGAATTAGAGATGTAGAATATGGTCATGCAGAATATGTGCTTTATAAGTACTAATAAAAAGACAATAGTTAATAGTGAGAATTGGTCCCTATAATAAAGTGTTACCAACTTTTAAGAAGCAAAGTATTGTGACCTTCTGTGACAGTTAAGCTGTGCAACTTACAGTACACTTTGCTTACGGTTTGCTTTGTTTAATAGTGCGGTGTGTAAAGAAGGCCTATAACTTGTTCATATATGTATTTGCATTTTCATTCTAGCTGTTTCCAAATCAAGCCAGAAGAGGGCACTAGAGATTTACTGAGATTTGAATGCTGCAGGTGCACAATTTCATTCAAAATGTGATCATCTTTTTGAAATGTGATCTCATTAATTGCATAGTTTGTTTATAGATAATATAAACCACTGAGTTATACTGTGTGTGTGTGTGTGTGTGTGTGTATTTTACCCATGTTTTGCAGCACACGGTCTCTCTCCAGCTGTGTGTCTCTGATTTTGCTCTGCAGCATCATGAGTTTCTGCTCATACTGTTGTTTGAGTGTGTGCAGACGTCTCTGACTGTTCTCCAGTTCATCGATCAGCCGCTGTTTGATGGCGATCTCACACGTGATGTTGGCCAGATCTGCCTGGAAGTCCTCTGTCAACACACAAATGCACAGAATTAAGGTTTTTAACCTCAACAAAAGCAAGACTTGTCAAGACTTGATAAAATAATTAAAATTCAATTAAAAACAATGTTTAAAATGAACATTTTACTAAATTGTTTTATTTATAGTTTAATATCATGTAATAAATATTAAATGCATTTTCACAAGTTTTAAAAGCTCATGTGCCACAAATATTGAACTTCTATCCACTCTACTCACTCCACTAACTCATTTCAGATTTAAAAAATAATAAATAAACAAACAAAAATAAATAAATAAATAAATTAAATTAATTAAAAAATACAATCTAGGCCCGCATAATAGATTACCATAGCTTTAAGGGGCTTTTTTAAAATATGCAGTACATATGTAGTGTCCCTTAATTTACTTTATTTCTCCTTTTTAAATAGAGTTTAAATGTACATGTAATGTAAAAAATTACTTTAGAAACAAATCACTTTTTTTTAAAATCAAGTTTAATGTGTCTGCAAGTTAAAGTTTAAGTATGTCTGCAAGACTTATCCAATGTTTAAAATAAATAGATAGACAGACAGCCAGACATAGACAGACATGGACAGACAGACAGAGATAGACAGATAGACAGACAGATAGACAGACAGACAGACAGTGATAGACAGACAGACAGACAGACAGACAGACAGACAGACAGACAGTGATAGACAGACAGACAGACAGACAGACAGACATAGACAGATAGACAAACAGACAGACATAGACAGACAGACAGACAGACAGTGATAGACAGACAGACAGACAGACAGAAAGACAGAGACAGATAGACAGACAGACAGACATACACAGACAGATAGACAAACAGACAGACATAGACAGACAGACAGTGATAGACAGACAGACAGACAGACAGACAGAAAGACAGACAGACAGACAGTGATAGACAGACAGACAGACAGAGATAGACAGACAGACAGACAGACATAGACAGATAGACAAACAGACAGACATACATAGACAGATAGACAAACAGACAGACATAGACAGACAGACAATGATAGACAGACAGACAGACAGACAGACAGACAGACAGACAGTGATAGACAGACAGACAGACAGAGATAGACAGACAGAAAGACAGACAGACAGACAGACATAGACAGATAGACAAACAGACAGACATACATAGACAGATAGACAAACAGACAGACATAGACAGACAGACAATGATAGACAGACAGACAGACAGACAAAAAGACAGACAGAAAGACAGACAGACAGACAGTGATAGACAGACAGAGATAGATAGATAGATAGATAGATAGATAGATAGATAGATAGATAGATAGATAGATAGATAGATAGATAGACAGATAGATAGATAGATAGATAGATAGATAGATAGATAGATAGATAGATAGACAGACAGACAGACAGACAGACAGACACATCACAGAATAAATGCAGGCATTGTACCTTTTTCCTCCTCTGAGACAGACTCATCAGAGCTGTCCACCTCCATCTCATCCTCCTCTTCATCACCCTCAGCTTCCTCACCTTCATCATGATCACTTCCATCCTGCAAGAGTATTGGCATTATTAGAAGCAAATTTTGGCCTCACAGAATCGGAGAGACTAGTAAATAATCGAGAGCAGCATATCTTTACATGTACACACAGGAGAGAGTTAAACTTACCACTTCTGGCTCCTCATTGGCTCTCTCAGAGGCCTCTTTATCCTGCTCATTATCTGGCCCCTCCTCCTTTATGACACTGCATGACATCAATACAATATCATTAAACCTATTACGTCAAACTCAATAAAAACAAACCCCTTAGTACCCGCATTTACATAAACACCCCCCCCCATGAAATTGTTGAAGAGTTGTCCAAATGTTTTGATTTCACAAATTACTTGATTCTAAAGTCTATTAATAAATGATTAAATCTTTCAGTGTTAGTGAATTAGTTGAGCCTATTACACTGTAACTCTAAAGAAAACTCTAAAGCATCATATATTGAGATCATCATGAATGTGAGTTGATTACACATCTTAAAGGGCTACCAGAATAAAACCCAACTAAATGAAAGAGATTTTGATAAAAGACTCAAAAGCTTTGTTCCAAACTCTAGTGAGCTACCTACTGTACCTAGACAACATTTTAAGGTAACAAAGATATGCTCCTCCTGACATAATTATGCTGTTTCCTTAGACATTCTTTTGACCCAAATTGAGGCAGTATCTCATTTAAGGCAATCCAATAACCCACACTGTAACAAATTCATGGATATTTTTCACACAAGACATCTATTTGTGTGTGCTATGTATTTTTACTCAGTAACGCATCAAAACATTAGCCTAGAGACATGCTAATGATAACTTAGCTGTAACTAATACTTGGATCTCACTAAGATTCAATAAAAATACTTGCAAATGGACTATTTGACCCAATAATTGTAGACTATGTATTATCTATTATGTTTTAGTTACTGAGTGTTAGCTTAGCAACATGCTAATGTCAAACTTTACCATGTGCTGCTTAACCTGAAGAGCATTATTTGGTGTTGGTGACTATGTACATACTGGGAGCTCACTAGGTTTGAAACAGGTTCATAAACACTAAACTCTCGAACTGTTGATGTTTAAAGTGTTATATTAGAGAAAAGAAAAGGACAGTACGATGGGTCAAATTTTCCATGGTGCGTTGACTACGGTTAGTGGAAAAACTACATTCGATGACATTCTCCAACCTGACGTTCTCAAGGTCTTCATGAGCACCTTCATCCATCTGCTGGAGTCTTCAAGAGTGAGGGGTTTTGGTGGAGATGAGTGAGAGTAAGAGGAACCACAGTGCCAAAAATGACGGTAGAGAAGAACACGTGAGGAACAGGAATACGTCCATTTTTTTGTTTTCGTTTTTTGAATAAAAGAATCTGATGTACACAAAACTTAGCAGTGACTACACTCCCATGAATCATTGCCAATGACATAAAATCTCTCTACACTCTCAAACAAACAATGTAGCCTACTTTTGTATTAAACTTAAACTATAGTGTTTTATACTTAAACATATACTTATATTTAGTGCTGGGCAACGATTAATTGCCATTAATCGCATCGAAAATAAAAGTTTTTGTGTACATAATATGTGTGTGTGTACTGTGTATATTTATTATGTATATATAAATACATATACATGCATGTATATATTTAAGAAAAATATGTTATGTTTATATATTAAATATATTTATATATAATATAAATTATATGTATATAAATATATACATGTAAATACATGTAATTGTTTTCTAAATATATACTGTATGTGTGTGTCTTTAAATATACACAATAAATATACACAGTACACACACGCATATTATGTACAAAAAACTTTTATTTTGGATTAATTGTTGCCCAGCACTACTTATATTCAATAGTTGTAGAAAAAATAAAAAAAGGATGAAAAATTATAATTTATGACTAAATTACATTATTATTAACTATGACTATTTAAGTTGCAATAACCAGTTGCCATTGGTCAGCTGCCTTGTTACATGTGGACTTGTTAGAACTTGTGACAAAGATTGACAGTCACATGAATGGATTTGTTTTACAGAATTTTGCAAATGTTTCCTATTTGAAGCAACTCATCACAATGAGGATGCCTGTGAGGAAGCATAGAAATTGTATACCACATATTTGAGGCATACAGCAGACCAGAACAATCCCTGACACGCCCTCCTTTGTCCAGGGATAAAAAGGAAATCTGAGTTTCTTGTTCCTCAGCTGCATGGTTAAGCATCAATATCAGTAGCTTACCTCTTCTTTTTCTTCTTCTCCTTTTTCTTCAGTTTCTCCAGGTCTTTCTTTGCAATTTCAATGATGTCTGTGGCATCTTTTTCTGGTGCAAGGAGGCTGGGGGTAACGGAGGTTGGACCGTAAAATGAAGAGCGGGTGGAGGCACGGGACAGGTTCTTCCGCAGGTTTTCATTTACAGCCTCACTCTCAAGTAGCTTTGCCCTGAAGACCACACAATACACAAAGATTACACATATAGAGAGGTTTTAAGAACTTCTAACATATGGGTGTACATGTACTGTGCATTACCTGAGCTCCTCAATCTCTTTGATGTAATTCTGGATCATGTTTCCGATTTCTTCATTCCCTTCACCTGCAAAAAGTCAAAGAAAATTTTGCTGGGTATGTAAAAACAGCACAATAATGTATTTTAGAGATGAAAGAAATTATCTCTCTTGTGTCTAGGAGATCTTAATCCATCTAGACAACAATTAATCCAATTAGGTGTAAACACAATTTATTTATTTTTTTTTAAACATTAAAGGCAAATGCTCTTCATTAAAAAGTTTTCTCCACTTCAGAGTATTCAACCCTGCTAACTAAAACATTTTGAAACCATTTCCAAAACAAAACAACACAGCAAAAACAAACAAACAAAACCTTTTTTAAATATCTTCTGGCAGTAAACATTAAACAAACAGAATAAATAAAATAACGTATTTCAACAAAACATAAACGAAACAAACAAACAAACAATCAATCAATCAATCAATCAATCAATCAATCAATCAAAACAAAAACAAACAAACAAAAAGGATGGGCAACAGGGTTGCTGTTTGGAATCTGCTGGATTATATGTCGTTATACACTTATACTGATACACATATATTTCCCATAAAATATACATACATTTGATTTTTCTTTCTTTCTTTCTTTCATTTAATTAATAATATCTATTCAACAGTTTAATTTCAAATTAGCATTATTATTACTAGTAAATCTAAAATATCTGACATTATACGTCATTGTTTGTACCTGCTCTGGCGAGGGTCTGGTTGGCCTGGTCGCTGAGTAGCTGGGTGAGTCTGGCTCTCTGGGCATCAATGGTTTCCTGCATTGCCTTCACTCGTATACGCAGGTTATTGTTTTCTGTCTGCAGCATGGAATTCTCATGCACCATATCATTGATGCTTTCCAGACCGTCCTCACCAACCATACGCTTGCCCTGTTTAAAAAAAGTAACATTATATTATATTTTTATGTGTTATAGGTAATTTAACTAAAATTAAATTCATGTACAAAAAATAATAACTTTACTCATTTAAATTAGGAAAACTAAAATTAAGAAAAGTTCCTTTATTATATTATATAAACAAAATCTTGTTCACAAACATGTTAGAGACACTGTTGAAAATCTAATTCTGACACAAACTTGAAACAAATACAGACGTTGCACAAACCGTTTTGTACTCCATGAGCTCCATTTGCAGTCGAGCGATCTCTGTTCTCAGAGCGCTAATCTGTTGACTGGCTCGGTCCTGGTTCACCATCACTTTGTTCTTGATGTTGCGAGCACGGTTTGCATATTTTAGTGTGTTAAGGGTCTCCATAAAGTCTCTATCTGATGGACCGATGCAGGCGATCATCACTGTCTGACTGTAGGTCACGAAAGAGAGGCAATGTTTAAAAAACTGCAAAAATACCTGGAATATCTCCTAATAAAATGTCTACAAATGGAAATAATGTACAGATGCTCACCTGTTTCCTCCTAAGGAATCTTGAAGCAGGCGAGTGAGCTTGGAGTCACGGTAAGGCACATGTGTGGAGCGTTTGCTCCTGTCACCCAGAGCGCTGATCACATTGCCAAGAGCTAACTTTACCACCACAACACAAAGACAAAATTATTAGTTATCAAAGGTAATACAGACCAAATATACAGTAGATATATACAGAAATATACACACACACATATACATATACATATATATATATATATATATATATATATATATAAAATGTATAATAATTACAGATAATTCATTATTTAACTATTATTTCATTTTATGTTGTAGTAAATTTTATGTTTGTAGTTTTGTAGTAAAACTGGACATAACTTCAGACAGCAAAGGTTACTTAGCAATTTTATCATACTGAAATCATGCACACATATTGTTTATGTCTTGTAGCTATATTTGAGAAACTGTGAGTATTTTAGTGTTTATGAATTGCCCATTTTCCACTTCTTTTCTTACCAGTCCACAGTTGATAGAAATGCCCTCTTTGGCTCGGTCCCCTGTGGCCCCTGTTCTCTTCAGTCGCTCAGAGCCAGCTAAATCCACAAAGTGAAACTTAGCTGTTAGCGTCTCAAACTCGTTAATTTCTGAGGAGCCATTCACCAGTCTGTTATCAGTCTCCGTGTCCTAAAAGAAAACATCAAATTAAAAACTGAAGAGAGTTATAGTATTTTATAACTCAATCTACCTAAATACCCCAATAACACAAAGCTAACACACTTATCTTAAACTACAATTTTACTAAAGGTTGTTATCAATGAAATCTTAAAATATTTTTTTCAAAACAGATTTCAACATGTGTCTAATATTCGGTGGAGACATTTCAAGGCCACTCAATTCTGGTTTGATGAGCAAACAGTATAACAGACACTCTTTCACAGTGGTGTGAGAGTGTGATCTAAGCAAAAGTTTTCCAGCTGTAGGAGATTTGATAGCCAGGTGGTGCCACCTACATTGTCTGAGGCACAGACGCGAACTTGGCACAGGTGGATGGTGAAGATGGCATGAGAGCGTGAGCTCTGGACATTCATCTGAGTGCTGGCGGTGGTGCGGGACAGAGCGCCCAATCTGAGACACTGCATCATCTGAAAGAGACAGAGAGGAGAATTCTGGGTAATCAATACTGGGATAAATCACCTCTCCTGAATATAACTGACAATGATGGAATACATGGATTGATGATGATGGATGGACAGGTAATTTTACTTTAAAATAACTGATCAACTTTTATTTGAAAAAAAAAAAAAAAGGACTCGATAAAGACAAAAAAAGACACAATTTTTTTTTAAACAACCCACAAACTTATAGATGCTTGATTTTTAAGGAAACAAAAACTAAAAAAACATTTTTCATAAAAAGACAAAGTACAGTAAAAATTGTACACTGTAAATAAAATGTATTTAAAAAGTTGTATTTTTTGTGATTCACTTTTTTTTGTTTGTTTTTATAAATCTGGAAAACATAAACAATACAACTTACTTTTATTTATTTTTTACTATAAATGCATTTTATTATATATGTTCATTACAAAAAATGGACTGATGATTGATTTGTATTTTGTATTAAAAACTGACAAAAATGTAAAATGTAAAAATAAATATAATAAACATAACTTTTATTTAAAACAACTGAAAAAAAAACATTTATAGATAAATATAATTATTTTTAAATCACTGCACTTTTTTCTATAAAAAAAAAAAAATCAAAATCAAAAGATATTATCTTGAGTAATGTCAAATCAAATTAATCGCGATTAATCGCATCCAAAATAAAAGTTTGTTTACATAATATATGTGTGTGCACTGTGTATATTTACATGTATATATAAGTACACACGAATGCATGTATATATTAGTGTTGTCAAATGATTAATTGCGATTAATCGCATCCAAAATAAAAGTTTTTGTTTACGTAATATATGTGGTGTCTACTGTTTATATGTATTATGTTTGTATAAATCCACATGCATGTATATATTTAAAAAAAATATGTTGTTTATATAATAAATATATTTCTATATGATATAATTTATATGAATATAAATATATACACGTAAATACATGTAAATATTTTTTTAAATATATGCTGTATGTGTGTGTCTTTATATATACATAATAAATATACACAGTACACACACATATTATGTAAACAAAAATTTGTATTTTGTATGTGATTAATCATTTGACAGCACTAGTATATATTTAAGAAATATTTACATGTATACATATTTTCATATTTACAGTCTATAAGATGCATATTATACAGAAATATAAATATATATTACATACATTTCTTAAATGGATGCGATTAATCGTGATTAATCGAGTTGACAGCACTAATTATTTTATTTTTTATGAGGGAAAACTTCTGAAAAAAAAAAATCTATCTATCTATCTATCTATCTATCTATCTATATATATATATATATATACACACACACACACATACACACACATATATGTGTGTGTGTGTGTGTGTATATTTATATATATATATATATATATATATATATATACAGTGCCCTCCACTAATATTGGCACCCTTGGTAAATATGAGCAAAGGCGGCTGTGAAAATAAATCTGCATTGTTTATCCTTTTGATCTTTCATTCAAAAAAATTCACAAAATTCTAACCTATCATTGAAGTAAAACAATTGAATGTGGGGGGAAAATATCACTGTGAAATAAATGCTTTCTCTAGTTCATGTTGGCCACAATTATTGGCACCCAATTATTGCAACATCCTTTTCCCATGATAACAGTTCTGAGTTTTCTCCTATAA